>VNKC01002353.1:0-66039 GCA_008042775.1 Drosophila pectinifera
AATTATTTCTATTTTAATACAAAAATATAATGCCTTTTATTTGTGCATTTGTAAGACCACCAACTGAGCTTATGTGGTAATTGTCTGTTTTAAAGGCATTCGTTTTTATGCTTCCTCTGGCATATCTGTTACATCCTTTGGCCCAATTTGTAAGCCATTTTCCCGTAACGGCTCCCAGTTGTTTGCCATACTTTCCGTTTCAACTTTCTTAAACTTTGCTTAATTTATAAATTATGCATTTCATGGACTCCGTTACCAGGCAATTATCATTTTCATGGGAAATTGTTGGGCCGCCTGTTTTGGTCTCTCGCTCATTTTTGGACGGCCCCTAGAAAGTAGGCTACGCAAAATTAATTTCTACATGGAACTGCGGCCGTATCCGTATTTGTGTCTGTATGGGTTCGCCTGTGTGTGCTTTGGCATGTGCGTGTGCTTATTTATTTGGCTGGGACTCAACCGAAGGCAGGCCCAAGAAAGGACTCGACTTGGTTGTCTTATATTTTGGTCTCGTGCCTGGCGGCGGCCAAAAGCAAAGGGCATAAATTTATCTGGCAAAAACACAGGGGCAGCCGGTAGAGAGTAGGAAAAAAGTTTTGCAGACCGGAATATTAATGAGTATTTAACCTAAATTGTTGCTGCCTTTGATAAGTGCCATGAAATATTCCCCATGTAGCTGCTCCGCTTGTGATTCCTCGGCTTCCGAATCTATTTCTGCCTTTTTCGCCCGGCGGCATCAATGGCAGACAGCAAAACTTGCCGTATCTCCACGGGAATGTGTGTGCGGTCCTGGGCAGGGTCTTCCTTTCCAACTCAGGCATTAAATTACTTTAAAGGATGGGGGAAAAAAGGGTTAAATTATTTTAGATGTCGGAGCGGACTGCCTTTAAGACTTTCTCCGAAGTAGCTGGCAAAGGACCTGCAACGAATTTTGCTCTTTTGCGTCTAGGTCTCTGCGGGGGTCTCACAGGAGAATAGGTATTATTTGGCCAGCCTCTAGTTAATTGAAAAGCGAAGGTATTCCTTAAGGGAAATAGACCCAGCCAGCCAGTAATAAAGTAATATGGAATTAATTTGAAGTCTATTAAATATAGAAATATCTTAGAAATTGACAGCCAGTTGGTAAAGCAAGAATATTTGCTTGGGAGTTTATTAAGCACAGTGGTAACTAACAAAAGGGAATATAAGAAGAGAAAAGGGTTTCTAAAACCATAAACCTGGTTAAAATTGTTAATATAATTACTTACTATATATTATTTTTTTATGTAAATATTATAAACGCAAGGGCTAAAGTAAAAGAAGGACGCTACTGGGTTTTAAAACTACCTAAGTTTAATCTTCTTAAATAACATTTAGTTAGTCTATTGCTTCTAACTAGTCCCTGTTTATTTTAGCCAGTTTTTACTGCATTTACATACGCATTTCCCTGGCAAAGCAATTACCAGTTTCCACTTGTGTTCACAGCGCTGGTCCTGGCAAATTGTAATTTATCTTAGCCTTAGGCCAAAGGACAATACAAGCAGATATTCCTATTACATCGGCACAACCACACACACAATGGACACACGAGGGAAATTTTAATTAATTTCTGCATCAATTGAACGGCTGTCATAATACAAATAAAAGCGAGAGGCGCACAGACAAATGCTCTTGTTTATTTGTTCGTGGGCAAACGCACTAAGCAAACAATGGCCACAAAAGGACATGCAGGACGCCATTGAGAGCGCCCAGCCATGGGCCCCTGTACTCATAATCGCCATATTTTGATTAAGTTAATTAAGCGCTTTCCATCGATCCTTGTGCCAGGGCCAAAACAAGGCTTATCAGCGCTAATCCTCTTCAGCATTGGGCCCCTCGCCTGTGATTACCCGCTGGGCTTCGAGTGTTTGCCATGTGAAAACATAATTCATTTCATTATGAGCCGAACTAGGCCAACAACAATAGAACAGCGGGTAACAGAAACTGCAACAAGGGCTATAAAAAGAATAACAACATCAACGCCAAGGAGCGGGGGCAATTGAGCCTAATGAATTGCCATAGTAAAAACGCCAAAGCTGAAGCAGCTGCCAAGGCGCTGTGTGGCCATCAAAACTTTAAAGTGCTCGAGTTGGCCATTAAAAAATGGACGAGGCGAAAAAATTACCACTTGCAAAAATACAGCAAACAAAAACATCAACAATGGCCAGGAGAGCGCATTTCCATAATGAAACACGGCGAAACTTTCCTACTCTCGACGGTAGAGAAAAAGTTTCTTATTTCGGTATTGGTAATTATAATATAGCCAAGCAGATACCCCTAAAAAATAATGGGTTTTAAAAATTAAGAAAATAAATATAAAGTTATGCTAGAAAGGAGAAAGCCCCAAGAGATTAAAACTTTGAAGATAAACTTAATTAAGTTATGTGATTTCAAACCGCTTTATGTTTAGGAAAATAAAATATAAATATAAATATAAAATATAAATATATAATATATATAATAAAAATAATTTAAATACTAGCTTAGGGAAGTTAAGAATTATACAAAATCTGAATAAAAATACATAAAATCAAACCTCTTTCAGAACTTATTTAGTAAGACATAACTAAACCCTTTTCTTAAGTCCCGACAGCCCTCTGTGTCCTTTCAGCTGTAGAGTGTCCGAATATGGCGACATAAACAAGTGTCGAGCATATTTTTTACGACAAGTTTGATATTCTCCAGGCCAGTGCCAGTCCCGGACCCAGTTCCTCATCCTTCGTCCTTATTTTTCCTCAGCTCGTCTGTGGCGCCGTCGAGCACTCATAAAGCACTGTGAAGGCGGCGGGAAAAGTGTGGAAAAAAATGAGAATGCCATGCGGTCAGTGATGATGTCTGGTGGGGTCCTCGCCCTTGCCTGTTCGCATTTCTCGCGCATTTTTCAAATACTTACCCTTTGACTGGGGGCCAGCCGGAAAGGGATCCCAGGACCTGCGGACCAAGTGTCATTGACATTTTAATGCGCTAATGAAGATGACGACCCCAAAAACGCGGAAGAAAAATGCTTAAATTCATAATATAATCAAATTGTTGTAAAAATAGTCGGCGGTGGGGCCAGGCAGCCTGACAGGCTCCGTCGCCTTGCGGTCCCTGCTCCAGATTGTAATTTTTTCCCTCTTCATTATCGTCATCGCATTGCGGGGCTTTTAATTTTTTTCATCTTGTTTATTTTTTTGCCTCCCCGTTGCCACTCAAGGACTTGCGGTGTTTATGGGTTGCTGCAATTTTATTTATATTTTTGCAGCCCTTACCCTTAGGTCCCTTAGTTCGCTGGCAGTCAATTATGTCAAAGTTGTCAATTCATAAACAAAAATTGCAGGGCGTTGGCGTAAGCAGCTTGTGTATAAGGCTGCCCCTTGCCCCTTGCCTTTGCCCAAGTGCAGAAAATGTTAAATGTAGGTTATAAATTTGAGTGCAGCAGTTGGAAGGGCAGAAAAGGACGAAATTGAGTGGATGAGGCAAGAGCTGCAGCTGACAAACTGGAATTGAAGGGGCGTAAAAGTTTCCCCCCAGAATAAATGCATTTGCACAACCGGAGAGTGAAGTTTATAATTGGAGAACTTCATTTCTGCATAACTACTTGCTTCAAATAACTGAAGAAATTACAATACAAAATAAAATATAGAATTACGCATTATATACATCCTACAATTTTGTTAAGGAGTTACTTCAATGATTTTAAATCAAGGTTTTTAATTACTTTACTTCTTTATTTTACTTTCTGATTTGTGTATTATTATATAATCTTACAAGGGTCTCAAAATTTAAAGATTTTATTTTGTATATATTTATTTAATCCATAACAATTTAATAATTAAGAGCAGGTATAATTAATACTATTCTTAAAGCAGTTTAAGTGAACCCTTAAATTTCCCTTGCATTTCACATATTTAAGTGCTGCTTAAATCTATTTAAATATTCTCTGCGGCTTTACATCCCTGGCCAGTTACCCCATAAAACTTTAACTCGAAAACTCTTATCAAGGGAATCCCCAGCCACCCAATCCTTAAGCGGCTTCATCTCTGGGGCCCTTAAGTTTTAAATGGCATTTGTTAACCCTTTTGCTGCTTTTTATGACTTATAATTTTTGCCAACTCATTGCCTCTGACTCTGGCGGAGAAAATCACGGGACTTTGCCGGCTTGGCCATTTGTTGCGCTGGAAATAGCCTAGAAGTCTGCATAATTTATCAATGTCAAAGCTGGCCCGATGATGAACGCCACGAAAATTGCCAGGACAGCAGATTGTAGCCAAGCCCATTTCATTGTCCTTTGCCGTTGAATCGATAAACTTACTTGTTGCCCAGGAAAAGAAAGAAGCCAAGCAAGAATAAGATACGGAAAGGCCATAAAATTTGAGCTTTTTAACAAGCAAATCGAATGAAAGGCCGACGACAGGGATATTGTTGATATGAGCGCACGAAAAAAAGAATATATAAGCAAGGAGAAGAAAAGAAATGAAATGAGAAGAAAAGGACATGCCTGCTGACCCGAGTCCAAGCTGCTTATCAATGGCCTAAGCTAAGCATTCCATTCCATTCCCCTCGCCTTTGTTGACTTACCTTTTGTATGGCCAGTCAGGACATTTTATATTTATTAAAAAAGACGAAACAACAACTTTCTTCCCGTTTCGTTTTGGGTTTTTGGGTAATAGGCATCCGGTCATAAAAACATGAATTGTGGCTCTTAGCAGCAAATCCAATTGGGCATAAATCGGCTTTGTCGCCAGCACATGAGATGGATCCTTCCTCTCGGTATCGCCCCTTGTGCTGGTCCTTTTCGTCCCCGAAAATCCTCGCCCGGGTTTCCTTTTAGGTTCTCAGGTTATGCTCGTTTTATGGCTCTCCATTGTAGGCTTTATTTTATGTGCATTTAAGCACAATGCGCTTATTGACTTAATGACAAATGTAGTTAGGCAACACAATGACTGACAATGCACTGAGACAAATAAATGCAATGAAAGTTTGTTAGAATAAAATTAAGGTAATATTAATAGAGATTAGGAGAGATATCACAAAAATTAGGTGATTTATTAAGGGCATACACCTAATCTTGTATTTAAAACAAATTAAAATAAAGATATTATCTTAAAAATTGCTTTTAAATCCGAGTCTCAACTTGTCAATTAATACTATCTTCTACTTCTACTACTTCCTTCTGCAGAGCTTGCAAATAATATTAAAATATTTATTTCCGACAGTGTCCTATCCCATTCCCGTGTCCTTATTCCCGTCACCGTTTTGCCGGCTGCTTGTGAGCCAAAGTGCTTGAGTTTCCTATTATAAGAGACTTAACTGAAATTGCATTGTGGCCTGCATCCTGCACTTGTCACTGCCAGCCCCCAGCTATTTTCTACTGCTTGCGCTGCTGCTTTTCTCAAGGATGTTGACAAATTTACAAACGCGAAAGTGAATTTTCTTTCAATTTTGTTGCAACGACGTCGTCTTTCTCTTTCCGATTCCTGACGCGCGCCCAGGCAGGCAGGAAGCGCGCCTAAGTAGTTTTTGTATAATTGCACTCGTCATTGTCGCCTTGTCGACATCCTTGCTAAGGGGATCCCAGTTCTTTTCCTGCCTCCCTCCACTCATCCCTTGCACCTGTCTCTCCCGTGTCTCGTTTGGTCCTTGATCGCCCCTCTCCTTCGCTCCTGTGACAACAACAGCAATTAAGGAATGTTAACAAGCACACTTTTCAACTTTGGCCCGCGGCTCGACGTTGCACTTCAAAGGTGTGCCGATGCCTGTCTCTGTATGCGTGTGTATCTGTGTGCTCGTCTCAGGCTAAGAGTGTGTGTGTGGGCCACGCCTTTCGCCTCTTTTCTGCGGCTTTGCCAAAGCTAAGAGCTTATAGCAGTGACTAAGCTTCGTTTTAGCGGTTGATTGGAAAGGAATTCAATTGTGATACCCTGGAAAATGTGGATGTGATGGGTTTAGTATAGGTAAAAAACACAATTCCAGACAGTGGGGTTCGTAAGAGACCTTAAGCTGATGGTAAAGATAATAAGAACCTTTTGAAATCAAAATAAAGCATTTAAATGTAGTTTGAAGTTAAGTATTGAATTATTATTTAAAATATAAAAACAAAACAAGTGGGGTAAACATTCAATCATTTTTAAATTCAATAAACAAATCTTAAACAAAATTTGTTTAATCTTTATTCTGTATCTGCCCGTGTTATTTATTGGTATTCAAGACTTGTAATTAATAAATAATAATCCTAAGAACTTTATACTATGTAAATATCAAGCTATGACACCCTTATTTTCTTATGAATAATGGCCCAAAATTATGTATTTGCCAAACCTATACAGAGATAGTCCAAACCCAAGCTAAAATCAAAATTCTTCGCTAACCCAATTCGAGGCATTCAACTATATCCCCTGAATTATTCATAAAGCTAGTTCGTAACCCAGTTGCATTCATAATTAGGCGATGATTGACACAGCGCTTCAGACAGTTTGGACTTCAGTCCACTTAAAAATCAATTTATACAGGACATTCCACTGCCACCAGTGTCATTAATTCAACAAATCTGAAAATAATTGAAAGTTGACAGCATAAATCCCAAAGAGAAGCGAAACTACGGCATAGTTTTAAAAATTCCCTTGTTGACAATTAAGTTAAGCAGAAAACACAACAAGAGCCCGAGAGCCCGAAAACAAAACCAGACGCAGACAAAACAAAAGCGAAGGCAACTGAAATGCGTCAAAGGCACGCAACCCTAAACAAAGCAGGATAAAGGATAAAATGGAGTGGGCGGTGTGGATATATCCACCCACTCTACCAGCCATGGGAAGGAGCTGAACTGGTTTCGGTATCGTTTTCTGCTGGTTAGCAACCCTAATTTACTTTTAATAACTTCATAGGCCGGGCTGAAAGCTGCAAGGGGTGCGCATTAAAAGTGTCCTTTTTCGCATGGCCTGGACGAATGTGGCGGCGTTAATTTCGATTTTGCCTAACGAGGGTTAAATGCTCGCCTCGCTCCAGCAGTTTAACGCAACTTGTCAGAGTTTGTCAGCGGCAAGAGCAGCCAACCGGGCGTATGAGCGATATCGATAACGATAATTACACATGCAGACAGACGAGCTGTCTCCCCGTCCCCCTGTCTCCCATCCCTCTCCCCTCTGACGCATTCAGGTGAAAAATTCAATTTGCAACGTGTGTATAGGCCCTCCAGGCCGAACATGTCTAAGTGTGCGATTGAGTTTCGGTTCGACTTGCCGTTTTTTTAGGGGAAACAACTCCACGGGAGTGGAATTTGGTTGCCCGGCGGGCTGGGGCACATCAAGTGTGTGGCTGCCTGACTGAGTGACTTTGCTGTCAGGACATAGATTTGTGATGCAGGAGCCGCCGAAAAAACGAGTGAAGAAACTCATCCAAGAAGTAGACATATGACAAACTCAAGAGTGTCACCATTAAGGATGGCATCGTGACACGAAAGGGAAGTCGTGAAAATATATCGGGAAAAGATTAAATCGATAAACTTAAGGAGTTCTCTTTAACAAATTATTTATTTATTTTCTTATAATGTATTAAGTTTTTTTATTACTGTTACATTTTTAAAGAAAGTTTAAGTTTACTCAAATAAATTCGTAAAATAGTTATATTAAATAAAAAGAATAGCGTGATAGGTTCAATTTAAGTTGTCTTTTCAACAAAAAACTTCTAACGAAAATAAGTAAATTATTATAGATTTTTTTCCTTGGTAATTTAAACTGTTATTGATAACATAAATAAATAAATCAATTAAATAATAATTAAATAAATAAATAAATTAGCAAATCCTTCATTCTCTTCATACATTTTCCGTTACAAACCTTTCATAGATATAGTTCCTCTTCCAGACTAACCAATAACTTATACCTGATAATCTCTTATACGATATGTGTAATCGATTAGTATCCCTTAATCAAAGGCCTTTTTCCATCCCTAATCGCTATCACAGCTGCCGACAGGCAAAAGCGAAGACGAAGCGAGAAATCGAAAAGACATAGCCAGGGAATCGGGGGGGAACACGGGACTTTGAGTGACTGAAGCGGAACTGTGAATGCCAGATTCTGTGATTTGATGCCATGTTCTGGGGCTGGTACTGCTCCAGCTCCAGCTCCAGCTTCAAATTCAGCTGAAGCTCCAGCTGCAGCTCCTTTTCCTTTTCCATCTTCGTGTGTGTGCGTGTGTGTGTGTGGCCACTGCCATTGCCATTTCCATAGCCTGCTTTTGACAGTCGTTTTGCAAACATGTCGAAGCCATTAAGACAATCATGCGTTCTCTCTCAGCTGGCCTGCGCCCGTCTCCCTCTACACCATCAAGTGCTTTTTTCGGAATACTTCTGCTCACACTTCCCCCTCCGCCGTCTGCTGCTATTTTTTGTATGTTAGAGGGCTTTGTGATGCATGTTTTGTTTTTGAAAAATGGCTGTCGCGTCACTTCTATTGTGTTTTTGAGTGTTTGTCCTTCGTCCTCTTCATCTGACTTTCTCCTTCTCCTCCTTTCTCTCTCTTCTGTCTGTTTGTCACAAAGATTTATGCGTTGCAATTTACACAGGAACAAAAAAATAAAATCGTCGAGCAAAAAAAACCAAGAGAGTGCGACAAAAATGTTTGCCCAACGCTTAGATTGAGTGGAAGTCCTTTTTGTGGGCACTGTAGATGTTGAAACGGATTCCGATACTGGAGAGGGATTCCTGCTCACACCTCTCACTCTTCTGGCCTTCTCTATCTCTTTCAAGGACTATACCTCTGCAGTGGGGGATTGGTTCTCGCGCAGAATAATTTTTTCTAGGGTGATATATATTCATCAGGGTGTTAGACTTACTTCAGTGGTCAGGAAAATCATTCGGATGGTTTTGATCTAGATAAATTGGTTTTGAGAAGATATTCCTTAAATAATATACGGACTAAAGATATAATTTAGCTACTTAATTAAATTTTAAATTTAGTATTTGTTTATATATCACCAATAAACCTAATTTTCTAATTACCTTGACTTCAATTGCAACATATAAAATAATTTAATCTCAATAAATAAACCAGGGGAAATATTCCGCTCGCATTGCCGTTTTCTCATCATAAAATTTTATTTATAAATATTGTTTAATACCGCTATTAAGCTCGCAAATTATGGCGCCATGAATTTTAATCAAGAATTTTTTATTGGCAACCCAAACCAATTCAAAATAATATTCCGGCGGCGGGAAAAACTTAATGACATATGAGTGGGCATAAAACGGGGCAGAAACTAAATTATCCCATTTCCCAAAAGGGGTCCCTGGCTCACTCCCACACCCAAAGCACCCCGAAACGTGGCACCTCCTCTGAAAAAGGGGAACCCTCTTGTTCTCTCTGCATCCCCAAAATTGAGACCCAGTCCCCCCTGGCCAGGCAAGTTTCGTAAAATAAAACGCATTGCAGCGTAAAAAGTTTCAGGGACCGTAAAAAGCTACAACAAAAGCCGGGGACAAACTAATGAAAGGGAGCCAGGAATGCCAAGGGGGTGGATCGTACCCAATCGTTATCACAAGGAAAAACAAGGATAACGGAGGACAGGCCGGGACAACGACTATAACGACAGATTGAACCCTTCGCTTTTAATGCAATTAAGTTTAATTGAAAATTTTCACTCCGAAATTATGAGGCGAACGTGTTGGGAAAGAGGCCAAAGGCAGGGCCCCAGCAATCAGGCAGATAGAAATTAACATGAACACACTGTTATGGGGGCGTTATCCTGGGTGCTTGGCACGTACTCGTCCTCGTCCTCGTCCGCTCCTCGTCCTTGTCCGCTCCTCGTCCTCGTCCTGACTGAAAGCAATCAAGCGTTCAAATCACTAGCCCCAAAAAGCCCAAGTTTTCTTTGATGCTGCGTAGTGGCGGCGGGAATGATGAAACCGGGGAGCGGCGAGGGGGCCGTGGTTACCCTGCAGGACTTTATTACAAAACAAACAAGCAACAAAGTGAGGCAGGATCCAGGTCTCCCGATTCCACTCCACTGGCACTGCCACTACCCCCGTCCCGGCATTTAACTTATCTTTTATCTTGATTGCTGTTGACGATGACAGGGATAATGATGATGATGGCGCCTGGTCACAGTGTCCTGTCTGGCCCGGCTCCCGATTTCAGCTTACCTGTTCCCGGATAGGATTTGTGTTTGAACAAGCGAATGGCGCTTGATTTTAATTAGCATTTGACACAGCAGCTTGACAGCTGGCAGATCCTTGACTCCTGCTTCCGGATCCTTTTTCAGCTGCTGCTGTTGCTTCGCCAGCTTCGGCTGCCTCTGCTGCTGCTGCTTAATGAGCCATCGCCCAACTGGAATTGCAAATGTCCCCGTGTGCAAATAAAAACATCCTTGTGGCTGCTCCCCAGCAAAGAAACAAAAAAGCAAGGAAAACAGATTCGCGTCGTAACATTTTACGCTCGAGGAAGTTTCGTAGCAACAAAAAAAGAAGTTACTCCAACTACAAATTCCTCGCTTAGACTTAAGAACAGGAGAACTTAAAAGTACTCTGGCTGAATTCCTAGGGAGACTACTACTTGTGAATATTTGATACACAAAATGCAAATGCATATTATGAAGAGTTTTCTTTAGTAAAAACGCGCTTAAATAATATTAAGAAAAGGAATCCCTAGGTGAACTCCCGAAATATAAACCACACATATGTTTCTCAAGCTTGACAGCAGAGTCTGCACTCTTTCTCTGGCCAGATCTAACTGGGAATTGTAACTGGTATAACTGACACTTTCATCTATGCACCCAAACACACACTCACACACACTCGCACACACAACCAGAGAGATGTGGAAGCCCATCCAAGGATTTGTCACCGGATGCGCTGCGCCGGAAAATTCAATGTGAAAACTTTGCATTTGCCATGTGCGATGGCAGAGGAAAGTGTTTGTTCTGGGGCGAGGGCGGGAGTGCGATGCAGTCTGTTTTTCCAGGTGTGTTTGGCAGGGTGTCAGGTATGGGTGGCTGGAGACTAAGCTGCCGTTAAGGCTCCAACTAGAGCCAAAGCCAGAGCCAAGTGCAATTGCATCTACCTGGGCCCGTACATATGTATGCCAGCCATTGGACACATGCTCCTTTTAGTCCTGTGGAAAGGGTAAAAGGGCCTACTGAAATGTGGAGCAATAGTTGGCAATGATTCTCTCCAGACAGACTAACCCACATGTGGGAGCGGTCATAGATATACACAGGGCCATATAGGATGCAGAGGGAAAAAGGATCAAATATAGAGTTTAAAAAAATATTAAAGTCAAAAATAAAGTGAGATATGTATACATATATAGGTAAGGTATTATTATATATAAGTAATTATTTAAAAAATATTTAGACTTTATTATCTGCATTATTTTAATATTATTACATTGGAAATGAAGAACAAAATATATTAAATTCTATCTCATATATTATAGAATCTAAAAGGGCAGACTATGAATATATATATATATATACTATTAAATAATAATATTTGAGCAAATTACCTTGGAATTTTTCTAAAAGTATTTCAATACCCTTACCGAATTATATTTAATTTCCAAGACTATATCATATTAATTGTTCTATTTAAATACTTATAAAAAATAACTTTATGTTTGTTATCTTTTAATAAAATATATAATATATATTTAAAATTTTCCAATACTTTTTCTCCCTGTGTATACATATGCCACAAGTATTTGCACAATTTTGGGGCGCCCCCGCAACTCCCTTGTAGCATTGTAATGCATTTACCAAGGGCCCAAAACTTTCTGCTCGGCTCTCAATGCAAATGTGTGCGCTCTCCCGTGAGCCCTGAATTATTTATATTATTTGCACTCTATATGCACAAGTCGAAGTTGTCTAAGCATAAATAAAGTGCGAAATAAAATGGCACAAAAAAAACTGAAGTTTTCCCGGCAAGTCGAATGCATCATGACTCTTGAACATTTCACTGGTCGAATTCGGTCTGGGGGTGTTATGAGCAATTAGAAAGAGTGTCACTTCACCACTCCCCCTCAAAAAACACTAAAAAAATAAAGAAAAAAACAGAAAACAAAACAGGAAACAAAAAAAAAAAAAGAAGTGAGTCATTGGCAAACACCCTTGTCTGCGCTGGAGAAGAGTAAAATGGTACAATTTATGGTTTGTTTCGGACTGTTTCTCCCGTTGTTATAGCGCTGGGTGTGCGTCGTTATGATTCATAACTAAACAAGAACAACCAAAGAACTCTCGACAACATCCCCGGAAACAATTTGCGGCACACGAACAAGAGGCGTTTACAAAAGTTTAATTTTACTTGCTTTTCGTGAGCGGTTGTTAGTTAGTGAGGGGTTGGGAATTGGGACCTTTTTTTTTGTAAAATTTACATTGTGGAATTTATAGAGGAAAAATTTTGGAAATAGCAAGACCCTAAATTATATGTAACTGCATAAAATAAGCAATAAATATGTACATCGTGCTTAAAGGATTATTTACCCATTTTAAATGCATAGAAAATGTGTTTAAAAATTTGAGTTAAACTTTGATTTGTGTAAACTGAAAATGCCTGATACTACATACTTTGTGACTAAAGCTTCTAAGGAAAACCAAATAAATTACACGATTCCTCATGTAATTACCTTGATTTTCCTTAGAAGCTTCAGAATTTATAGAGGAAAAATTTTGGAAATAGCAAGATTCTAAATATATATATAATAAATAAATATGTACACCTGGCTTAAAGGATTATTAAACCATTTTGAATGCCAAGAAAATGTGGGTAATAGTTTTAATTAAACTCTGATTTGTATAAACTAAAATGCATGTTACTACATACTTTGTGACTGAAGCTTCTAAGGAAAACCAAATTAATTACACGATTCCTCATGTAATTACCTTGGTTTTCCTAAGAAGCTTTAAAACTTATAAAGGAAAAATTTTGGAAATAGCAAGATTCTAAATATATATGTAATAAATAAATATATACATCGTACTTAAAGGATTATTAAACCCTTTTGAATGCAAAGAAAATGTGGGTAATAATTTCAGTTTAACTTTGATTTGTGTAAACTGAAAATGCCTGTTACTACATACTTTGTGAGTAAAGCTTCTAAGGAAAACCAAATTAATTACACGATTCCTCATGTAATTACCTTGCTTTACTCCCACACACAAGCTAGAGGGACAATATTTAATCATGACACACAAAATGTTGTATGATGAACCTCTTGGCATATTAAATATACATGCTTAATACATATTTTGTCCAATTTGGATAGCTCCTCCATCACAGTGGCCCACATCCATCCATTGTTGTTGCTGTTGTGCCCTGGAAGACATATTTAGTGTAGCAGCTGTTGCTGCTTCTCCGGCTTTTCACGTAAATTATAGCAAAAATTTAATTATTGCATTGGCCGCTCTACTCTACTTTCGTTGCAAAGGCAGGCTAACATACTTCCTTGGCCCAAGGCAGCAACAAAGTTGTATGTCGAAAAGTATGCTACTAAAACAATTAGCAAGTCTTAGGGCCGGGCTATAATTAAAACAACAATGGGGTGAGTGGGGGCCCACTTCCTGCTCAGGGGGCTGCCTTTGATTGATGATGCAAAAGCAGCTAAAGCTAAAACCTAGAGCCAAAGCCGGGCCCTTGGAAGTATGCAACACATAAGCAACTTGCAAAGGCGTTGGAGGAACACACACTTCTGTGGCTGAAGGGGCTCCTAAGGGGGTGTTTGTGTGGTGCACAGCCTTTGTTTTGCCTCTGACCCGCCGACGTCTGCAACAAACTATGCAGTGCCACAAACAACAAAAACTGGAATCCGTGGGAAAAACCTTTCCACAGCACAAGGAAGTCTATATACTCTGGGTTTGCAGATGTAAAGTTAGTCTATGATTGTTGGATTCATTTAAGTGTATAAAAATATGCTTTTATTTAAAATATATTAAATTTATTAAATTCAGGAAGTTTGAGTTATATTTTATGATTATTAAATGATTATTAAACCATCCATGTTATTATTAAATACAATTATTTATGATTATTAAATGATTATTAGACCATCCATGTTATTATTAAATACAATTATTTAAATAAACGATTGTTGTCTACATAAGATTGCATGTATTATGTATTATAAATTATCTTAAAATAAAAATTGATATAATTTAAATTTAATTGAATCAAAAATTATTAATGCATCTTAATAAATACCAAGTAATTCCTATATTTAAATCAAAATTCTTAGAAACTGTTACCAAAAAGTACTGAAGAAAACTAAATTATATATAGTATTTAGATACCCCTGAATTTAAATGTTTCTCACCAATAAATCTAGTTTAAAAACCTTATAATAAAATTCCACTAGAAGATAGTAATTGAACTTATTAAAGATAGTTTACAGCATCACGTTTCCTATCCTCCCATCTCGCTTAGATTAGCCATTATTTTCGCTTCACCTTGTATGTATATGTACCCAAGTCAGTTAGTGATGCCCGAGAGGTAGCCGGGAAAGTGTGTGTTATTACAATACACACACATGCCTCAAGTCGCCATACCCCTTTGCGCCCCCCTTTCGCTTTTCGTCTGTCGGCAAAAAGGAAAAGAAAATGTTTAAGGAAATTGCAGCAAATATTTTGCTTGTTAAGTGAAACCCAGTTTGGCGAAACGCTTTCGCAGCAATTTCTTCAGGCATTTCGACAACGTCTTGGTCCTTGGTCCGTGGTCCCTGGTCCCTGGTCCCTGGCCTCCGTACCACGGCTGCATTTTAGTTGCTTACTCCAGTAAAAACCCCCTCCAGGAGGCCGCCCCTGCACTATTTGATGCATTTTGCATAAGCGCTGGGCAAATGCCTTTGCTGCTTTTATGCAAATTTCCAGCATTTTCCATGTCGTTACATTCTTCGTCGTGTTTTAGTTTCGCCCATAAATGCATATATGCAGCCGGGAGTGTGTATGTGTGTGTGTGGGTGTGCAACTTTCCTTGGCATGCAATTAAAACTAAATTAGTAGGCCTCTGGGCCACATCTGGATCTGGTTGCAATTGCTGCCATAGGCAATTTGCTCTGTTTACTAATTGAATTATTCAGCTGCAAGTCGCCAAAGTTGTTCCCCTGGGTGCTCTTGGCTTTTTTTGGTGGAGGATGTTCCCGAACAAACTGGAAAATGAAGCGTAATCAAAACAAAGGTCCCCGTCCTGCCATCCGTTGGTTCGAACCCTTTTTTTAGGTGTTGAACATCACCGCAGGGCCCAAACCGCACAAGCCAACTTTGGTCCTGTTCCCGGTCGTGGTCCTTGTGCCTGGTCAGCAAAGATATGCACAGGCAGGAGTAGCGGCAAACAAATAAAAAAATTTGTGCCCATGGTTGAGCAACTTTCGGTTGTGAACACGCCCCTTACAAGCCGCCCCCTCTTCCTTTCTTTTTTTTTTTTTTGACAACCCCACATGCGACATTTAACCCTCGAATTGTGCTCGACGGACACATTGAATGCTTACACTTGGCCAGGAGTTGTGTGTCCTTTGCTTTGGGATTTGTTGTAGGAAACTACGAGGACACAAATTATTAAACACCTTTTTCGACGTTAAAGCTATATTAATAAAGTTGTTTCTTGAAAACATGAGTTGAATTACTTGAAAGCTTATGTTGATTATAATTAATAAATTTATAGGTATAATTCTTTGATGATATATAAATTTATTGATTATAATTATACCTTTGAGAGAAGTCATACCTTCTTGGTTTTAATGAATTTAAAGAGATTTCTTTTGGTAAAAAATATATAATTAAATATAATATAATTATAATTATATCCTTGAGCAATCATACCTTCTTGGCTTTAAATGAATTTAAAGGGATTTCTTTTAGTAAAAAATATATATTATATAATGGAATATTCGATTGCTAGAAATCTATGACTAACCAAAGATAAAATATAATACATACAATGTAAGAAAGCTAAAATCTTCTACTAAATTTGCTAAATAATCATTTATACTTTTAACTTTTATTTATGCTGTTTTAAAATTCTTTTCTTATAAAACTATGATTTTTGTTTAATGAATTAATGCTGTTAAAGGGTATGCAAACTCCTCTTCCTGTAACTTCAGCCCAAAAAATGTCTTCACCCTTAGTGCCCCATCCTTATATGCTTTCTTATTTCCTGCCTTTTTTGCTCTCCACTATTTGATATTTGGGTTTTCGTTGCATGTTGATTTTTCGACTGCCATAACTCCCATACCATACCTCAGTCCACTTCGGTGTTTTATTTTCATTTTCGTTGTTGAAATAACATTGACATGCCGTCTTGCTGGTTGACCCCTGCCAGCCCCTTCTCCTTTCGCCACCCAGGCGGGGGTGGAAACCTCCCCTGGCAGGACATGCAACACGTCTGCCGCACCCCAACTCCGCGAAATTTGCTCTGTGAACTCCGATCCGAAATTCGATTTCCAGCTTGTGACTTGGTGCAACGTCTGCTGGCGTTGTTGTTTTCCTCTGGCCCCGAGCTGTTTGTTGCTGTCGTTGTCGTTGTCGTGGTGCAATCGACAACAAACTGGAAGAGCAACAAATGTTGCCTCGACTGCCTTTTATTAAATAACGTTTCAATATTCCAACGTTTTCTGACATATCAATTTTCACGCGGCGTGGCCTGCATAGATGTATAAAGGAAGGCACTGTGCAAAAAGGGGAGTTGTTTTTACACATATTTTTATATAAAGAAGCTTGAGCTTCAATTTAAATATTTGCATTTCAGTTTAAGTTATGACATTGATTTCTTCAAGAGTTACATATCGACTTATTCTTTTTTGTATTTTTTTATATATATTTTTTTATAAGCCAACATTATTTTTGCAGTCGCAGTGCACTCGAAAATATTTATAGATTCCTGCAGCGATATGAATAAAGTTTTGCATCTTGTTCCATTTGCTTTTCCCCCTCGCCCCCTTGGCGTGAGAGTGTGGGTGACAGAAAATTGTTTAGATATGGCATGAAAATTGAAATTTATGTCTTTGCCATTGACAGATTGCTTGCAGCAAACACTCGAGCTGGTCTGCGGTTAGCAAATAAAGATTGTGCGATATGGCACTGGCGATGGGGTGTTAAGGATTTGAAAGCAAGTTGCCAGCTGGAAATGGATTTTCGATTTGGTTGTGCGAGGGTGGAATACAGCTCCAGATCAATTTGAACAATTGAGATTGGTGAATGGCCTGGAAATACCAGGCCATTTGTAGATTAACCGAGACTGGGCAGTACTAAATAGATAGGGATTTAAAGTTGCCTGGAAAATAATGAATTTTCGATTTAAATTCCTGTGGCAAGAGTTCATTCTCCCTGCTCTTCATTTGAATTTAGAAATAAAGTTCTCGGTCTCGAGGGAGGTAAAAAACAAAAGACCGTGCTAATCCCTGGCTTATCTAACCTATCTGCCCAGCCCGCTTCTACCTTGTGTGCCCTTTTCCATCCAGTTAATTTTCCAACGTTTGCATTATGCAAAACAAAACAAAAGTAGGAAAATTATGCAGAGAAAAAAACTACTTAGCTGCTAAGCTGCCGGTGTCCTTTGCCGCATATGCAAATCTAAACAAATTAATTCCAAACTGAATCCTTTGAGCGGGCAGGACCTTCCCCGTTTTTCTACTCTCTTTTCGTGCAGTTGCAACTGCAACTTCATTTGCAACGTCAACGGCAATGCGCATTAACATTGTTTTCATTTGCCACCGAGCGTGCTTCTCGTTCTACTTTTTACTATTTTTTTGCTTCTCTTCGCATTTGAACAAACCGCTGGCGATGATGATGTCGACTGACGCAGCGGAAAGCGGAAGGAACCCCGTCCCAATGCCTCCCCTCCCCGGCCATTTTTATATTTAACTTTTCATTCAACGGCTTCTCCCGCATCTCCATTTCTTTGGCAGGTTCGCATCCGCCGCGGATAGTGGAGCATCCCATAGATACGACGGTGCCGCGACACGAGCCAGCCACGCTTAATTGCAAAGCCGAGGGCAGCCCCACGCCCACCATCCAGTGGTACAAGGACGGGGTCCCCCTGAAGATCCTGCCGGGCTCCCATCGCATCACACTGCCGGCTGGCGGTTTGTTTTTCCTCAAGGTAAGCTATCAAATATTTTGTGGGCGAGTGGAATTGAAAGGATAAAGGGGTCGAGCTGGTTAATATATATTTTGTGGATTATTTGTATTATTCCCGTATTTCCCAAATAATAAATAAATATAAGTATAAATTAGGTAAGATATGGCTTATCTGTAATAACCAGAAAATGAATTTTATTGCCAGTATTTATTTATTTATATATATAATGAATATATATATGATATATGATGATATATATGATGATATATATGATGAATATTGGCAAGGAATTATAGAATTCAGAGGCCCAAAAATAATACTAACGAATATTTTTACTAGCAATTATTTAATACCAACATTAAATAAGGTCTTTACTATTACTATTACTATACTATATTATAAATAATATGTGCATCTATTTAATAGATCTTTTTTTTTGGAAATACTTCGTAAACATACCCAATTTTATATTCTTAAATTTGTTTATTTTCAAGACTGCTACTTCATTGTGAACCTAGTCAAATGGCCTGCGGTGTGTTTACTGTATATTTTCTGGCTTGCATTTTTCTTTAACAGTCCTTCCTTTTATTTGCATGCATAATTATTATTTCTGCTCCCAGCTTTCATTCGTATTAAAAGAGATGACGACGGCGGGGAGGGAGAGGCGTCAGTTGCTTAAAAATATTTTCATTTTGCCGGGCCATCTGCTGAGTGATGAACAAACTAATTGCTTTTATTTTTAACTCTCTGTCCAAGTCCTGCCTCCGCATCTCCCGCCCCTCTGATCGTGCCATTTGGGGAGCTGCAAGAATATTCTTGCAGAAAAATTGTTCAGTCGCCGGCGACGTCGACGTCGGCGGTGGGCAACAACTTCATTAACGCAAGGTAAACAAACATTAAGCGGGGAGTGTGGAGGGGGAATAACGGTGGAAAGGCTGGAGCGTAAAGAGAAAACGACAGACAGACAAATAAAGACGTAACGGAAGCTGGCAGAAGCGGAGCCAGCAAAAGTCAGCTGCAGCAGCCTGATGAGCTCTGATAGGGGGGAAGAGAGATAGAAGAGCACTGAGAGAAAATGCTGTTATATTATCTAAACACAAATTATTTGAAAATTAAAATTGAATTTTTGTCAGGATTTTTTAAGTCATATAACTTTTGATATCTATAATTAGTAATAAAAGATATATTTTTATTTTGACCATATCACCATGATGTTTCCAACATTTTCTTTGAATAAAATATATTTTTAAGTAATTAATTAATAAAATTAATATCAAACTTACTTTGTACACAACAGTTAAATGAATGTATAATGATAGGTAATTATAATCTAAATCAATCGTATAATATAATTTTTTTCAATTTTAAAGTATTTAAATGTACACAAATTCTTAATGTTGTTAGTAATTTTTTTTTATATTTTTTTTTAATTCTCTGTGCTTTTAACACATTTTCTCTCCGTGCAGCAAGTATGAGTGACTGCTGTGAGTGACTCCCTGGCCTGGACTGGCATGGACTCTCCTCTACTCTCCTCTGCTCTCCTCTTCTCTCTGGTGAACTGAGCAGAGCACTCAGCAAATTTACGACGCAAAAAGCCAACGGGAGCCGCGTTGATTATGCTGATGATGCAGTTGGAATCGCAGTCTCAATTGCGGGGGTTGGAATCCCTTGGATCTGGGGGATTCGGCGTGGGGCGACTCTGAGCTTGCCACTTTTCACACTCGATCTGCTGGAATGCCTTGTGCTCGGCGTCTGGCGCTTATGTATTTGTATTTGCACTGCCGCATGCCACTGTATTTGTTTATCACTTAAGTGCAAAAAGGGATTTGAGCATTTGCCTCTGATGTTGCCACTGGCATTTCCAGACTCCAGTTTCCTCTGCTGCCTGCGAAATGTCATCCCATATATTTTTTTTTTTTTTTTNTTTTGTGGCGCTCTTCTAACGACTTTTAAATGAATTAATTCCTCGGGTGTCGTGGCCCTATATCCTGGCTTCTAATGTGTTTTTGCCTTTCCTATGCTGGGTGTGCCAATGTTCGTGGTAAGTGAAGATTCGTTGTAATTGAAAGAAAAACTACTAAACAGAACTATATTGAATTTAAGGTAGGGATTGGAGATCTACAATTAACTTTTGGAAAAGATTTTGAAGGTCTAAAAAATAGCATCTTAAACTAAAGATTTGCTCTTTAAAAAATATACTTTTATCTACAAAATTTTAGTAGAATCGTTGAATACATATTAAATCTCCTTTTAATATTCTACAGAATTTTAGGGCAGCTTGCTGAGAGGGTCCCTGACCTATCTTTTTTATTATTTACAACTGTTTCCGGCTTGTAACACTCTGTGGCAATGCTCCACAAAGTCAAGACCAAACTCAAATATAAATATATATGCATATACAAATATATTTCACATCATTTCATTGCTCCCCAGAGGCATAATTTAAATTCTAATTCCGGCAGCTTTTCCCACTCTGCCAAAGAGGACAATTCATCTTACTTATAAGTGCCAGACCACTTCGAAGGCAACTTCAACCAGACATTATTACTACTCGTCTCTAACAAGGAGGCCAGTATGCAACACTATCAAAAGTTGCTCCCCAGCAGAGCGAGCGGGAGATGAAAACAAAATCCCTCTTTAATTCAAGGGGAGAAAAGAAAGTTTTCCTTTTATTTTTCGGGGGAACTTTAAGTGCTGAGGGGAGCCGAGGCAGAGTAGAGAGAAAAATGTACAAGCGAATAGGGAATATGCAATAAAATACAAAAGCATGTACAATGTGTGTGTGTGTGTAGGAGTTTTGGGGCCACAAAAAAAGGAGCGCCGAGCTGGAAGCGTAGTGAAAAGTGACATGGCGGAGCGAGCGCTGGGAAGACAGACAATAATTTACGTAACTGCACGACAGGAAAATGAGAAGAAGAAAAAAAAAAGAAATGAAGCCAAGGCAAGACACACACACACACACATTTGTAACGAATGTCTGCGTGTGTGCCCAAGTGTGCTTGTATTTGTGAGCAGCACTTTGGTTTGCCTTCCACACTTCATCTGCTGGGAGAGTCCTTAAAGTCCTGCCACTGGTGTTGAAGCCAGCACCTTTTTAGGAACAAATATATAGAGTCTTTCTTTGAATAAGTATTATATATTTATATTTAATTTTATTTAAATTAATTTATAGTAAGTAAAAAATATCTGAGGTTAAAGTTCTTATGAATCGAGTAATTATGTATGATACTCACTCACGCTTAATCATAAATGTTCAAGCTTTTGTGTTTTATTTATCATATTTTTATTTCAATTTAAAAAAATATCCTCGAAATAGTCATATATATATCCTTAAATTCCTGGTACCCAACAGCTACAATGTCAGTGGCTGCTGAGACATCATCCTTTCCACGTCCTTGACTAAAGTTACCCAAGCTCTATATTTGCTCCGTCTGACTCTCAAGTGCTTGCATGCATTGCGTTCTCTTTCTATCCCGTCTATAGATATATCTTACTTTATTTGCCACCCCATTTCCACACCTCTGGTCCGCTCTTAACGTTTATTTAAATGTCTGCCACATTTGGCAATAGTTTCGTCCCTGCCAGCTCCGTTCCCTCCTTGCAAGTTGTTATCCTGCTTTAAGGAGGCAATCAACTGGGGGAGGGTTGGGCAAATAAATCAAAGTCTGACTTGGGAACCGAGCTGATTGCATTTTAGAGGTGGACGGAGGACGTCTTAATTAAAAAGCCGTCGAGGCTTGCTCCGCGGCGGTGAAAATAACTTTATGCGCTGCACTGTACAGTGAGCAAATTTTAATGAGTTTACAAACGCTCGACACATTCGCGGCTTCATAAAAAATCTCTCTTGCTCTCTATATATATATGCACATAAATAAATAAATACAGGGGCTTGAGCCGAGTTGAGTGGCGAGGCTTGGGAGTGAGTTGAGTGGTGTGCTCCGGGGCCAACGCTGCGTATGAGTTATGTTTTTATGAACGAGGCGACGATTTTGGCGTCATGGTTATTTTTCCACTTGCCTCCAGGGCTGTTTATTAACTCGAGGTGTGAGTGAGTAATGCTTTTGAGCCGCGTTTAATGAATGGGCGGAAGGAACTGGTGCGGCGGCAGGAGCAGAGAGCAGGGCTTAAGAAATCCCCCTCCGGATGATTGAATTAGTAAAGGGCAAAGGGCGGAGGCAGGCAGGAAAGCGGTTTTTTTAATGAGGAGATTAACAGGAAAGTGGGAGTTGAGAAGAAAAGCTGCAATACTTGTTAAAATTAATAAACGGAGAAAAACAATTTCTTTTTTAAGTTCCTTCCTAAGGTTTACGAGTGTGAAAAAATGTAAATAAATTTCAAGGACTTTATTTTACTTGCTTTTTAAGTAGGTGTTACATGAGCCTGAGTTGGTACTTATATTGCCTTTAAATAATTTTCCTTATTACTTTAATTTTATTTTAAGACTCTTAGTAATCTTAATTATTAATAATACCTACAGCTACCAGGATAAATACAATAAATCAACCTCAAATCCACACCTTTTAAATAATTCCCTTAGCCAATTTAGAGTTCAGTTCAGTACACGGAAAAACCCCTACCAAAGCCTGTTGCTTTTCCCCGCCTAGTACACTTTTTTCGCAATGAAAGCAAAAGTGTTTTAGCCGAAATCAACCCGCCAACGAACCTGCAGATTTGCCTAATTCCATTTCGTTTCAGACTCGTTTTCAGGCTCAATTAAAACCATTTACACGTCGCATTTTACACGAGCTTTAAAATTTAAACCAAATTATAAAACACTCAAGAGTTGGGGCTAAAAGTACGCCCGGATCGTGGAGGGGACCAGGGGGAGTGACAGACCATCTCCCTCTGGCACACGCACCAGACAATTACGAAATGTTACAACATGAAAACGGGAATGGCTCCCAAATGAAATGTTTGAAAATTTATGGGTATTTTAAATTAAAACGGAAGCGTGTTTTCAACGCGCTCCTGTGCGCACACACACACTCGCAGGGCGGCGACGCTGTGGAAGTCACACAGATACAGCCAATATATTTTATAGCTTCCCCCTTGTCACCCCGGATAAAAAAGATTCCCCACCATAAAGTTGCACGTAGCACACGGCAAATATTTTTCCCCGCTGCTGCTGTTGCTGCTGTGCTTATTTTTGCTCCCGCTGCCTCTGCTGTTGCTGCTGCTGCTCTTTGGTGTCAAATCAGTTTCAATGTTTGCACGCCCAACAACAACAACAACAGCAGCAGCAGCAGCAGCGGCGTAATAACAACAATAAATATATAAGCAACAACAAATCCGCTGAGCGCAACCAATTCGCAGGAAATCGCCTGGCTCAAGTCATAAAAGATATAAATAAATTTATGTGACTTTTGGCCATGTTTCCTTTCGACTTATTTTTGTGCTCCTTCGACTCTCCTTTTGTTGCTCCTTTTTTACACTCTTTGCAGACAAACATTCGAAAAGGCCAAATTAAATTTTCAGCAACAGGGATATTCCATAGGAAAGCGACTAAATATAAATGCGGGCAACACTGCGTATGGAAAGTGGAAAGGAGTTTTTAAATCAACGATTAAATATATAATTAAATTAGTTGAATTTGATCTTAAATAAAATATAAATATGTACATAACTTAATCATATTAGCTAAGTTAAACCTTTAAACTTTTTTATTTGCTACAATTTGGCTGTCATTCCATTTTTGGCCAAAATATGCTGTTAAGAATATATATATTTTTGGGTCTATAAATCGGTTTTTTTATGTCCTAATTTTTGGGACAAATCAATGTAAAAAATATTCATAACTAAGCCAAAGTAGCCCCAATTTCAAATCGGAAAGCTTTTCTATGTTAGTTCTTATTTGGCTAATTAATCTGCATATCAAATTTAGAAGTTTACGAAAATAAATTTTTTGCCTATTTTTGACAATTTTAATGATGTAACCCCTTATAAATTTTTCAAAAATTGGTCAAATTTTATTTATTAATTTTTTTCAATATTTTATGGTCAAGTAATTAAGATTTTAACGACGAATCGGACAATATATAGCATTTGGCTGTCATTCCATTTTTGGCCAAAATATGCTGTTAAGAAGATATGAATTTTTTGCCCAATAAATCGGTTTTTTTATGTCCTAATTTTTGGAACAAATCAATGTGAAAAATATTTATAACTAAGCCAATTTTTTTTTTTAAATTTTTTCCAATATTTTATGGTCAGATAATTAAGATTTTAACGACGAATAATGTAATTTTAATAATAATATTTAATATTTAATATTTAATTGTACAAAATGAAATAAAAATTCCTATTTAAGATCTGGTTACTAAATTCTTAAACAAAAAATTCCTATTATTATGAAACGTCCTGCAGGCGTCCTATTCTTAGGATTTATTTTATTCTTTACCGGTTACTATTGCAACGCATTTTGCTTTAATTTTATTCGAGGCTTATCCCCAACCCTCTCAAATGGATGGTGAGCTGTGGTCCTGGCCAGGAGCCCCAGCTCCAAGCAGCTCCGCCTTGTAATTCATTTCAATTTTTAATAGGAATCCACCTTGTGCCTAGCTAATGAGCTTAGCTCTGGCTTACCTTTGCCGGGCCCACGTTGCGTATGCTGAATATTCAGCTCGCCAGTTGATGATGGTGCAAATTGGATGGAAATGGGTCAGCGGGTATAGTTTGCTGGAGTTGGTTAAGTTGGTTTCGTTGTCTTATCAAAGTTGACAAAGCTGAATAAAAGCAAAAGTTGAGGCGGAAAGTAGGATTTAACTTTAATCTGACCTGATTTGAAAGAGGAAAAGTTAAGAAAAATAGAATGTTGGTTGGTTTTCAGGGTTTTAAAGAGGAATGCTGAAAAGAAACTTAAAGTACTTTAAAAACGAAAAGATATTAAGTAATAAATAATAATATAATAAGAATGATTCGTCATGATTTTAAATTAATAATATTTAATATATTAAAGTGTCATATTATTGTCCTTATTATTCCTTTATTGTTTGCCGTTATTGTCTCTTTTCTTTTGCCTTTAAAGGTGTAATATTTCTGTCATGCTAAGTCTTAAGTCATGGTTTAATGTTGATATATCAGCTAGACACAAAGGAGGGCATCTTAAATGTATCTATCTGTGTATCTGTACAGCAATTCATTACTATTACTTTGTTCTACGTAATCTCGTTGCCTTTGAGCTGTTGTTTTCCCCCTCTCAGCCGTTGTTCTGTGCGAATTTTCCTCAGTAACCCGCACATATGAAGTATGACAATCGAGAAGCCTGAGGCGCTCCAACTTATTTGTTTTATAAAGCGCACCCGCGGCTCAAGGAGCACACATCCTTGCTGGATGTGTGTGTGTCCGTATACAGCTGGGGAAGGAAGATTAAATGAAAGAATAATACAGCTGAAGAACCCTTTTGTCATCTTCACTTAGCGCAACACTTAATTTCACTTGGATGAGGCACAAGTTGTGTAAATTGTGCGAACTTTGTTGCTGCTGCTACTGCTGCTACTGCTGGCTCCCTCTCATTTTATCCTGCTGCAAGGAGCAGATAAATATGGCACACATACACACAGACAAGCACACTTAGTTTGACATTTAATTTTAAGCGCATGTTGGGGAATTCTTTTGTGCTCCGAAAAACAAATAAACAAACAGTGAAGACAACAAACACAAAAGGGGAGGAGCCCCCCGAAACGAAGGGCGCAAGGACATGTAGTAACTATAAAGTTGCTCGAGAGACATTTTATGATTTGAGCACTTGAAGGCAGCAGACGCGCAACAGACAACAGATTGCTGACTGTTTTATGGCCCGCAAAAGCCAAGGGGTTCGGCTCAGAGGAGGATGTTTCAAGAAGGACGGCAAACAGGTCCTGCAGAGCCGGCAAATCAACGTCTTAGGGTAGCTAGCGTCTGTATTTTCCAGCTCTTTCAAGATGCCATTTGTTAAATTAGAAATCCGGAATGATTTTTCGAATAGAAGTGGAAAACGAATGGAAGGCACTCTTTAAGCTCAAGGAAATACATTTTGATGATAACTAGAGTTTACTGTATTTAGTTAAAGAGTTGTAAGTTCTAACCTCAGGCTAAAAACTAATTTTTAGTTTGTAATATGCGGAAATTAACAATTTATTTTTAACTTAGACTGATTTTATATTAACTCTCCTCTAAACTCAATATTTGTGTTAGACTTTTATTTCAAAGTTCGTACAAATTATAAGTTAAATTAAAATATTCTTGGAGTATGTTTTAAAGACTCTTTCTAGCTTAATAATTAAAGAAAAGATTTTAAAAATCTCAAATACATTTTGAGACTTAATAATTGCAAGCCCCATATCTAAACCTATGTTCCCAGAATATGTTTACTTTACAATCCTATCCATTTACTAATAAAACTTGCTCATTTCAATTAAAATTACTCTCAGTTGGCCCCCAGCTCTCGGCCATTTCTACAGACCCCCCCCTCCATCTCCTCTTCAGTGCTTAACTCATTCTTATGCCACCTTCTTTTTTTTTCACATCTTTTTGCAGGTTGTCAATTCTCGTCGCGAAACAGATGCCGGCATCTACTGGTGTGAGGCGAAGAACGAACTGGGCGTGGCAAGGAGTCGAAATGCCACGCTGCAAGTGGCGGGTAAGTCAACTCAAAGCCACAGTCCCCACTGGCACCTACACACAGAAAAAAACAGGCATTTTTAGATACAAAATTCACATTTCAACTCAAAAATACACGAATTCTTTAGCTCTAGAAAATATACTTTGCCATAGTAAAATCTGATGGGTTAACTTCACACTTATATGAGTAAGGTACTAAAATATAATTTAGAAATATATTTAAAAAATGTAATAAAATTTGTATATCTTCCTAAGAAGTTGCTACTACATAATCATTATATATTTCGTTCTGTGCACCTCCTTTTGAAGCGTGTGGTGTGCGTTTTTAATATTCTAAATTGATGTTGATTTTTGCTGCTGCTCCCGCTGATGGTGTTGTTGTCGTTGTGCCCAGGGGGGTGTAGGGAGGGGTGCTTGTGTGGGGGGCGTACTAGCTTTGCCCTTTTAACAGCCAGCAGCCCCCAGTCCGATCCCCAACCCGCTCCCGCCCACTTAACTAACTAGCTGTGGAGTCGCTGCGTTTACAAGTTTTACGCTCGAACGCACCCACTTGTCTTCACAGAGGTCTCTCGCCAGCCCACTCCCTCGTCCTGATCCTGCCCCTTTCTGCACGCTCTATTGCTGCCTCCATTAACCCGTTTTCGTTTCAGTTTTCCTCCATTTTTTGGTTCGTTTTTTGCCAGCTATTTTTAGGGGTTTCAAGCCTTTTTTAGCTCGCTCTGATGGCCTGAGCTTTTTCTTGCTTAGGGAGAAAAAATTGTTGTGTGTGCGGGATTTATTAGGCCATATGCCCCAAAAAGATCCGAAAAAAAATTGTGGTTCGCATTTTGTGAGTTGAGACAGGTCTCAGATGAGTTTTGATGGGAAATGACACGGGTTAATGTGTGAGCAATTGCAGCAGGTTTAAGAAATCGTTAAAGTTTAAGAGTTTGTTAACTAGACAATAAATGATATTGGATATTTTGATATTTTAAATAAATTAGGTAAAAGTTCAGGCAGAACTTCAAGGCAGAGTGAAGACCAAGGCTACAGTTTCGCCTGTACCAAACTATATAGAATTCTCAATAGTTTTTAGTCTCAAACTTAAGTTTGAATACCGAAAAAGGTTAGCAAACTATATTATTATTTTATAACATTTAATAGCTTAGAATGATCATGATTCCCTTCCCCTTTTAAAACAGTAGAAGCTAGGGAAATTCTGCATACTTTTCTGCATATATATGTGCTCCATATGTGCAAGATACAATTTCGCAATACTAAGCAAGGATCAAGGAGAAGCATAGAAAGTGGGGTTTGTCCCGGTAGCACCCATTATGGCCCACACCCTCGCGGTTCCCCCGTATCGCCGACATAGACCGCCACTTTGTCTTTTGTTGGCTAATATTTCTTTTATTTGCCTCTGCCTTTTCATTCCTGTCTGTCTGTCTGTCTGTTTGTCCTGCTGCCTGTCATGTCCTGGCCCTCCTCCCACATGAAAATCGATATTGCTCAGTGCGGAGTTTATTTTGCCTTCATGTTAGATTCCCTGCTTTTTTTCGTTTCCTTGTACGAGTCTTGTTTAGCCTCAGCCGGAGTTGGGTTTGCTTTTTGCGGTATATATCCTTGGGGAATATTTTTCAATATTTGCATGTAAATCACGAAAAGCACGTCAAATTTGTTTGCTTGGTTAAAACGTCGTTATTGCGGCTTGCGGTGGCTAAAAAGCAGGGGGCCAACTTGGCCAGGCAGCGGCAAAAGGCGTTCACATTGATTGGGTTAGGCAATAAAAGAGGAAAATGGGACTGGAGCAGGACCTCGAATCGTAGGCAGGCACACTTGTTCACGTGTTTTTCTCCGATTCCCCTTTTTTTTTTGTTGGTTTGCGGTTGGGAGTTTGTCAATAGTAAACATAAGTTGCACATTGTGTGTACATATAAGTATACACATTTGATGTTGTCAGCGCAATTTCGCTTTGAGCGCTGTCAACACACACGCAGCCTTTGACCTGATATTAAAGGACTCCCTCCCCTGGAGGATGAAGGCTGGGTGAGTTGAAGGAGCCACACGCTAAAGAGTAGGAACTCGAAAATTGTAGGGAAATTATTTCCGGCATTTTCGCAATCATATGTATAATTTGTTGAAGGTCTTAAGGGGTTTCACCAGGATGATGGTTATTAGAAATGATTGAATGGCTTGGACTTATATTATTTTTACTATAATATTTGTTGTTTTAAATATTTGATGACAATATAATTGATTATCTTATACTAAACAATTGACTAGATGGCTCAGAAAATACCTTAAGTTACCCAATTAAATTTGGCAATAGGTAATGACCTAATAAATTGTAATCACGGCATGACTTCCGCTAGAGGCTCTCAATTATCCCCGAACAGTCTGTTCATTAGCTTAAATTGATCACGTCGCCGACTTCAAGTAGTTGCCTTTCTGGCAGGCTATCATAAATCTGCCCATAAGCAAACACACACAAACGGACACTCATATTATGGCCACGATAAATATAGATAAACGGTCATTTATTAACTCATTATCAGCAGCTGTCCGAATCCGGCTGCTGGAAGCGTTTTGCACCTTTGGAGCGGCGAGTTTTCCGCTCCGACGAGCCCGTGACCCCATAGGAAAAACATCACGAAACGGACAAGGACGAGGACGAGGACGAGGAGGAGGTCGAGGCCTACACAACTTTTGCTCAATGGCACTGAACCTGACACTGATTATGACTTTGATTAATTTATTGATGGTTGGCGTGTTTCCTGCTGTGTGTGTTTTTTGGGCTCGAGGTCCCGGAGCTTGGCACAGGTTTCTATTAAAACTTTTGCCCCGACTTTAATGGGGTCGCTGCGAAGGGATGGAAGTTGGCCAAATTTCCCTTTTCCTTTTGCCGCCACTCTTTGATTCGCGCTGATTTATTACGCTTCAAGTTTAAATTTAATAAAAGTCATGGTTTTAGCACATTTTTGCATAACCAAGAAGGCAAAAACTAAACCAAAGCGAGGGGAAATCTCAACCACAAAAAAGACGCCACAAAACGTTAAAGAATTCGCTTATTCACTTTGTAGATTACAAAAAATAAAAGGAAAGCGAAATTTAATTTACGTAAAAGCTGCTTTCGCTATGGATTTATTCGTTGAATATCCCCGCATACATATATATATATACTATATATTTTTTCTCTGCACAAAAGGTTGCTTTTGAGGGCAAACGAGAGAGCCGAAAAAAGTCGAGAAATTTACTTGGCTACGCTTTTGGAGTGCTTGAAAGTTGCTTGATTTATTACACCAGAGTTGAGCTGCCTGCCCCGCACATCCTTCTGCGATATGCACACAGGACAAATAGAGCTCTGAGGTGTGTGCAAATTACAGCATTCCCCTCTGACCACACACACAAAGGCAGCAGAAGGACCAGCTGAATTATCCTTCTCCGCTCCAAATCTGCGACTGCTAAAGCAAAATGTTGATAATACTCTGATTTACTATGCAAAAGGCGGACAGCGAAAGAGAGCTTTGGCAATGCGTTTCAGAGGGAAGTGCAGCCGGAGTGATTTTGACATAAAATAGCCAAGAGTAATGGCAGTAGAAATCCTTAAAAAAGAAATAAAACCCATTGAAAACGGAGGAGATAGATTATATACTTTTTAAAGCATATTTCTCGTTAGCCATTAAAGCTATAAGGATTATTTATGAACTAGGATACTTAGAGATACAAGTGCTCCCATCTGATTTTCCCTTATATCTTTGAAATTGTTAAATTAATAATTAATCAATAATAAGAGATTCAACTGCTCCCATCTTATATTCCCTTATACCTTTGGAAATTGTTATATTAATATGGGAACACCGGATTAAAGAAGTTTTCCTATCATCAACAATTTATTTTGATGGCCAAAGTTAATCATATATAAAATTCCATCAGTGCCATCATCGAACAGAATAAAATTGAATTAAAGGCTGCGTGGAAAATGCTTCATGGGATGGAATTTTTTAACAAATTAGAAGGTCATCTTTCTTTCCCTCTCCGCCTCTTTGAGGCGCATAAAAATCACATTTATGCCATTTACCAACAATTTATCTTTGCTGTCAGGCCGCAAACACGCGCTCAAGAGAGGGATAGCCGCAGGTCAGGGAAGGGGCCAAAGGAGGGACTGGGACACCGACGTGGGGCATTTATCATGCAGAAACCCCCTGATAATTTATAACCACCGGCAAATGGACAGGGGCCAAGCCACACTCGCAAACACACACACACATACACTCAGTCTCTCTGTAATAATCATTTGCTCATCTTTCGTCCACTCACATGGCCACACTCTGCTCCTTTATTTTTCTGTCCAGTTCTCCGTGATGAGTTCCGCCTGGAGCCGCAGAACACCCGGATCGCCCAGGGCGATACGGCCCTGCTGGAGTGCGCCCCACCTCGGGGCATTCCTGAGCCAACAGTCACCTGGAAGAAGGGCGGACAGAAATTGGATTTGGAGGGCTCGAAGCGAGTACGCATCGTTGACGGCGGCAATTTGGCCATCCAGGATGCCCGGCAGACTGACGAGGGTCAATACCAGTGCATAGCCAAGAATCCCGTCGGAGTGCGCGAGTCCTCGCTGGCCACGCTCAAAGTGCACGGTAAGTGTTTAACCCTTGAAATACTAGGGTGCCATTTTTGATACATTTACCAGAAGGTTAAAAGGAATTTTCGGGGAATAAAAGAGGATTTTTGAGACTTATTAAAACTATATTAAATTCTAGACATTCCTGAAGTACTTAAGGACTTTTTTTTTTAACTGTTATTACCTTTATTTTATAGAATAAATATTTAATTAGATTTATGTGAAATAATCCTATTATTACTAATTAAATTTAAAAGGATTCAGGCGACTGGCAAAGACTCTTGGAAACTTTAATATATATTTTAAAATATTTCAAAATTATTATTCTAATTTTAGCTCTAACCAAATATTACGATTTATGGGTTTTCCTAGTTTTAACATTCCATTGAATCAAAAAGGATTCAGGCTACTGAAAAAGACTCTTGGAAACTTTAATATATAATTTAAAATATTTAAAAATTATTAATTATTATTAATTAATTATAAGAGTCATTTGAAATAATATTATTATTACTAATTGAATTACATAGGATTCAGGCTACTGGCAAAGACTCTTGGAAACTTTAAAATATATTTTAAAATATTTAAAAATTAATATTCTAATTTTAGAAATCAAATAGTACGATTTACGGGTTTTCCTAAGTTTTTACATTCCCTTAGAGGTTAAGCTCCCACTACACTCTAGGGTTAATCGTTAGAAAAAGGGTCTCGGCCAACACCCAGCCCAGGCACCTCCAATCAATGTGTCATGTCCAATTTGCTGTAGTGTGACTAGGGTTGGGTGCTGCTTACGTGGGCATAGTGGGTTGAGGTTTTTTGATTAAATTGCCGCTTATCATGTCTCCCCGCTGGCTTATTTCCATTGCAGTTAAGCCGTACATCATCCGTGGACCACATGATCAAACGGTGCTGGAGGGAGCCTCGGTGACCTTTCCCTGCCGAGTGGGCGGCGACCCCATGCCCGATGTCCTGTGGCTGCGAACTGCCTCGGGCGGCAACATGCCATTGGGTAAGTCCAAAGGAAGATAGAAACTTATACGGGTTATTATTATTATTTTATATAATTTTATTAAATTTATAATTATTAAAGATCGTGTTAGTGTCCTGGAGGATCGAAGCCTAAGACTGGAGAGGGTCACCATCGCCGACGAGGGTGAATACAGCTGTGAGGCCGACAATGTCGTGGGTGCCATCACCGCCATGGGAACTTTGACCGTTTTCGGTAAGTTGTTTTTCGGGGAGATCCTAGAGCCTGATAACCTCATGTTAGACAGCCGCTAGTTGAGCACTTTAGCTAATTAGTCTACCCATGCTCCTCCGCCCCGCACCGACACTGTAGCCCCCCCGAAATTCATCCAACGTCCTGCGAGCAAATCCGTGGAACTCGGCGCGGACACCTCGTTCGAGTGCCGGGCCAGTGGAAACCCCAAGCCCACTATCTTTTGGACCATCAAGAACAACAGTACGCTCATATTCCCCGGAGCACCGCCGTTGGATAGATTTCACAGCTTAAACACCGAAGAAGGTCACTCCATATTGACGCTCACTCAGTTCCAAAGGACGGACAAGGATCTGGTGATACTCTGCAATGCCATGAACGAAGTGGCCAGCATTACGTCGAGGGTTCAACTGAGCCTGGACTCCCAGGAGGACCGTCCACCGCCGATTATAATATCGGGTCCTGTGAACCAAACCCTGCCCATCAAGTCCTTGGCCACGCTCCAATGCAAGGCAATCGGCCTGCCGAGTCCCACAATATCCTGGTATAGGGATGGCATACCGGTTCAACCCAGTTCCAAGTTGAATATCACAACATCCGGCGACCTGATCATATCTGATCTCGATCGCCAGCAGGATCAGGGACTGTACACTTGTGTGGCTAGTTCCCGGGCTGGCAAGTCCACGTGGAGTGGCTTCCTGAGGATAGAACTGCCCACCAACCCGAATATTAAGTTCTACAGAGCCCCGGAGCAAAGCAAGTGTCCCACAGCGCCGGGACAGCCCAAGGTCCTGAATGCCACAGCATCGGCCTTGACTATTGTTTGGCCCACAAGTGACAAGGCTGGCGCTTCGTCCTTCCTGGGATATAGTGTGGAAATGTACTGCACAAATCAGAGCAAGACCTGGATACCCATAGCCTCGCGACTCAGTGAACCGATCTTCACCGTCGAGAGCCTGACCCAGGGAGCAGCCTACATGTTCATCGTGCGGGCGGAGAACTCCCTGGGCTTCTCGCCACCCTCACCCATCTCGGAACCCATCACGGCTGGCAAGCTGGTGGGAGTACGCGATGGCAGCGAGAACTCTGGCACCTCCCAGCTCCTTCTCAGCGATGTGGAGACCTTGCTGCAGGCCAACGATATCGTGGAGCTACTGGAGGCCAATGCCAGCGACTCGACCACAGTGCGGCTCTCCTGGGACATCGACAGTGGCCAGTACATCGAGGGCTTCTACCTGTACGCCAGGGAGCTGCACTCCAGCGAATACAAGATGGTTACACTGCTCAACAAGGGTCAGGGACTCAGTTCCTGTACGGTGCCTGGACTGGCGAAGGCCTCTACGTATGAGTTTTTTCTTGTGCCATTTTACAAGAGCGTCGTAGGAAAGCCCTCGAATTCGCGGAGAGTGCGAACCCTGGAAGATGGTAAGGCCCTAGTTGAACCAATCTGCCGAACCTTTAGTTTATATATTTTAAAATATAATCAGATTTAGCTTCATTTGCTTAAATATATAATAAATAAGGTAGACTTACTTGGCTCTTATCTCGTTCACAGTTCCGGAGGCGCCTCCTTATGGCATGGAGGCCATTCAATTCAATCGCACTTCAGTTTTTCTAAAGTGGTTACCTCCGCAACCAAATCGGACTCGCAATGGTTAGTATTCGGTCTTTATAGGATTAATCAGAAGAAACCTGATTAGCAGCTTTTTTAATTTAAAATGCATCTTTGGGGCTTTAACAAAGTATTTCTTATTAATTTTATCTTATAACTTTATAATTTTGGTATTAATTAAGTCCCGATATGCTGTGAATAATAGAACCCTCAGTAAACCCCTCATCATTTGGCTTCCTGAGTCCCCAGAGATTCATAAGTAATCCTGTCACTTCCTTTGTCAAAATACCTTCAATGGAGCGATTCAATGCGGATGAACTCGCTCTTCTTTTGTTTACATTTAATTTCATTTGTGTGAGTCTCTGTTTTTCGCCCTTCCCCCTGGAAAATCCCCATTGGACAGGCATCCTCACCAGCTACAATGTGGTCGTCAAAGGCCTGGACGTGCACAATACGACGCGGATATTCAAAAATATGACCATAGATGCGGCCACCCCCACGCTGCTCCTGGCGAACCTCACCACAGGAGTCACCTACTATATCGCAGTGGCGGCGGCCACCCGGGTGGGAGTCGGACCCTTCAGCAAGCCGGCTGTCCTCCGCATCGATGCACGCACCCAATCCCTGGACACGGGCTACACGAGGTGAGTGGATAGCACTGGAAGAAAATAATAGTAGTGTTGAAAAAAATATCAAAAAATATAGCAATGCCTTGGATGAGTATTTAAGCTAATTCTACAATGGAAAGTCTTTCTTCTAATATTTTTTGGAAGAAAAGAGAAGAAGGATTTTGCCCAGTGTAAATCGCTTTTGTGTGGGCATTGTGGGGCTGCTCATTTGACTGCCAAGTGTCGCAGCGAGGTCCACATCAATCCATTAACAGCCAACGACAATGGCCAACGACTTTTGCGACCATTAAACTAAGCCTCCGCCCGAGCACGTACACAGAGCTCCGTCCTCCGATAGCCGTTCTCATTCCGGGCCCTTTATTGTGTTGTCTATTGCAGATATCCCATCAGTCGTGATATTGCCGATGACTTTTTAACACAGACCTGGTTTATCGTCCTGCTGGGCTCCATCATTGCCATAATTGTGTTTCTATTGGGCGCATTGGTTCTATTCAAGCGATACCAATTTATCAAGCAGACCTCGCTGGGCAGTTTACATGGTGAGTGAACTTTAATTTGAATTTATATTTATTTTCTATCCCTCCTTCCTTTTTGCATGGTAATTGCTTGCTCTTTTTGTGTATTGAGGCTTAATTTGGGGAGTAAAGCGTTTAAATTTAAGGCTTCACGAGCTTAAATGGGGTTCTTATTGTAAATAGAAAACGCGTTAAGTAGACAACAAGAGTGAGTAAATTTCAGCTTAAATTAGGGATATGGTCTTTAAATTTAATTGTTTTTTTTTGTATTTAAAAACCCATCAAGTTACTTAAATAAATGCTACAAAAATAAGACAAGCTGCAGTCCGAATTTATTTTACGGAATTTTCCTACACTCTGTTGCTCTCTGATGGGACAATCTCCATTCCGGTCCGGGACATGCAAGCATTTTGCTCCTTTGGAGGAGCTCCACTCCGTAATCTATGATTTATGGCTCGAGCATTTATGGCCGGTCTCAATTAGGTTGCCATTTTGTAAGCCACAATAACTGCAGACATCAGGACACGCACTCATAACATTGTAGAGACTCAAGGAACCAAAAGCCGAGGGTAATAATCTTTGGCAGTAAGCCACAGCGCCAAGGTTAAACCGACTATAAAAAGATAAACAAGCCACGATAACTAGAGCAGCAGTTATGGAGCTGTGGAGTTTTTGGGGTTTCTTTCGGTCTTTTTGGGGGCCAAGGAGCCACAGTAGGGGGGTACCTGTATCGTAAATAAAAACGACAAATGCTCACGTGAAAATCACATCAATTGTCTGGCTGGAGAACTCTAAATATAGCAAGAAAACAAAGAGTTAGAAGGTCTTCAGTCTTAAAAATTACCCTGGAAAAAATCATACTTTTGAATGGCTTTATATATATAGTTTTGTGTTTTATTTTCGACATTAAGGTAAGCAAGCTGAGTAGGAATGGCTTAAAGTATTTAACCTTTCAAGGGGTAAAAGCTGTGGTTCCTTCTTATTTAAACCATCAGACAGACAGCTCTTCTTGGACTTAAATAAAAAACTTACTTACTCTTCCAGCATACCCATTAAATTTAACAACTACAGGGCATTTACAATCTCGCTGGAAAAGGGCGTGCAAAAGCTCTTGCCAATTGAATATAAAAAGTAATTTCCGTCTTTTATTATTTGCACGTTACAACATCGCTGGCTGAGAAGCGGAGCCGACCCCGGGCAGTCAGTTCAGTTCAGTTCCCCGTTTTAGTTTTAACGAGCCGTAATCATTGCCAGCACACACATAGTAGAAGCCATTCCAATTCCGATATATTCAGTCTCCCGCATTCCGTACTCTCCGTTTTATTTCAGGCAATCACGCAATCGGAACCGTGCGAAAGTTTCCAACATTGCCGCTAAATGGAGGCGGAGCCGTCGGTGCCGTTGGCTCAAATTCGACAGCGGCAACTGGCCCCAATGGCCTCTGGATCGATCCCAGCGGCGGCGTTTGGCGACAGGGATCAGGAGCTGGCGGCGGGGCGGCCGGAGCAAATGGCACATGTACGACAAAGGAGCAACTTCCGGGATACGCACAGGCCACCGCCCAGCAGGGACAACAGCCAACGCTCCTGCCTGATTACGAGAGGTGAGTCCTGGGTTGTTTATCGGCTCAGGAAGTTGGCTTAATATCCTGTCTGCGCTACGCTGACTGTTTAATTACAATAAAAATTGGCAAGCGAGGAGAAGGCTTAAAGGGGGGAAGGTATACCTAGTTAACGAAAGCAATTATTCATATTTGTATATAAAGTCAGGTAACAAAAACCTTAAGGTCCTTGAAATGAAAGAGAATATAGTAATACATCCAAAAAAGAAGCAAGTATTTAAGTCCCTAGTAGAGGCTTGATTTCCTGAATACCATTTAAGAAATTTATTTTGTTCTTTTGTTTAATTACAATAAAAATTGGCCAGCGAGCAGAAGGCTTAAAGGGGGGATGGGATACTAGTCATATTTCTATATAAATTCAGGTAACAAAAATCTTAAGGTCCTTGAAACTGAAAGCCACGTACAGAGAATATATTAATACATCCAAAATAGAAGCCAGTATTTAAGAGGCTTGATTTCCTGAATACCATTTAAGGAATTTATTTTGTTTTTGTGTAAGAACAAACGAGGGGCGGCCTGGTTTAAGTAAAAGATCCATCGCACTATTTACGAGCTGGATCGTAAAAAATATTTTGTGGAGCTGCAACCGCTGCCTCCATAAAAATTCGACCACCAAAAGCCGAGCCACCCTCGAGTGGAGAGCCATCCAGAAGCCACCGCGGCAACAACAAACGCCATTAAATTGTTACACTTGAACGGGTTTTACTTTGGGCCATGGTAACTTACCCCAGCCTCGAACTGTTTACGTTACTGGCAGGAAGTGGGCACGGGGTGCACTGCAGCCGTTATTTAATTTCCATATACGCATTTCCTTCATATTTTCCCAGGGCTGTTTTATCTCCATGTTTCTTTTGGCTGTTGTTTTATATTTCCTCTTCTGCGGTTCTCCTTTAAGGACTAATGAGTTTTTCTTTTTGCGGAAATATATCGCATATTGAAGGATAAATAAAAGGTAAAGCCAATAGAGACCTATTAAATTATTTCAAGTTAAATCGACAGAGAAATCTCTTAAATATGTAAGAAATCATATTTAACCTTTTAATACCCAAAATATCCCTAACAAATTCTTGGCGACTTTTAAGTGGCTTAAACTGTCAGCGGATTGGCCGAAACTCTTAAACTTTTCAGTCCCAATATGAAATTTTAACTTTCAGCGAGCTGAGAGTCCCATAAACAACCTCGTCATATAATTCTCGGAAAATCTCAAGAAGTTTACCCAAAAAAAACTTCAGAATTTCTCCCTTAATCATCTTAATTCCGCTGAGCCTAATCCCAGTTCCATATTCAAACGACCCATTTCCAGTTTCTCATCCTCTTTGTTTTCCTTATACTTTTTACTTAGGATTTGTAAAAAGGAAAACACATTTCCTTTGTGTTTTTTTGTGTTTTCCTTTCTTGCCTTAAAGCTTAATGTACCGTTACAACAGCAAAAATAAAACAAAACAAAAAATAAGAAACAGAACAGAATAAAACAAAAATCCAAACAAGAGGCAATAAAAAAGTGGCAACTGCTGGCGACATATTGCTGTCCTGCTTCTGTCGGTACACCTGTCTGTGCGTCTCACTCTCTCAGTCTCAGCCCGGAAAACTTTAGCGTATTTATTTGCGGCATTTTACGCATTTATTTGTTTAGACTTCCCTGGCTGCGTCTCTTTTTTATGAAGCTATATCCGCCGCCTTCCACTTCACTTGCAATTTGGAACATTTCCTACCACCCCCGCCCGCATGCCAACAACTTCCCCCTCGCATACCGTTGCCACTTCCGTTACGCGATTTTCATTATTTCCGTTTCAATTTTTCCGTTGTATTCCTTCGAACCGAACTTTCCCGCGGCTGCTCACTTTTAACAACGTTGTAAAGTCGTAAAAAGTATAACATAAGCAGGGAATACACCCAGGAACAGGATCTTATTTTATTTCCCTTGTTTACATAAACACTCCCCCCAGCCTCCCCGCCTCCCCGCGGAACACGTGCGAGGAGCGGCGACGTCATTACCTAAAATTTCCAATTAAAATATTTAATTTCTTTCGCGGGTTGTTGTCTGATTTGAGGGTGGCGAGGGCCGTTGCCAACCCCCCTGGAAAAACGCAATTTTCACCGCTAAATTAACAATTAAAAATTGATAGTCCTCGGGGAAGTAACAGGCTCAGATCTCCATATTTCCATATTCCCCCGGTGTCCTTAAGGCCACAGCTTAATAGCCTGAGTCATTTCGAATTCCTTTGCGTTCTCCGAAATGTGTTTTATAATTGGGTCAACGGCATCGGATATGACTTGTATAAGGATAACGAATCTAAAATTTAAATAAAGCAGTGCTTTCTGCTTTAATTTTAAGAGAGGATTCCAAACATTTAAATGGGTTTATCCTTGTTAGTTTCTAAACTATCCAAATCACCATGAAATTGCCAAAACTATTCGCGTTCTCCATCCACCCACCGCGTTTGAGTAAATTTTTACGAGAACTCATTGGGAAAAAGCAAAGCGATAGATAAGCATTATCTCATTAGCTAATTAGTGTGCAAAAATTTGAGCAATAAAAAAGTTTTTCTCGCCGCTTTCCCCCCTCTCTCTCTTGCTTATTTTTTGTGCTGCCAGAAACTCGCATGGATAAAAGTTTGATTTGAATGGGAGTCCGGCTTTTCCATTTCCTGTTTCTGCTGCCACGTTAATTCCTCCACCTCGTAGTCCTTCTGCTCCTCCCTCTAATTACGAAGTTGCGATTGCTAATGGGGAAATTTGTGTATTGTATTGCCATATTTAACCAAATTGCAATTGCTACGGTACGGCACTGGCGAGGAGCTCCACCAGGGGAGACTGCAACAACATTTTTAATGAGTAGGTGTGAGTGGGGAATAATTTCCGGAGTTGCATTCACTGCCTAACAAAAGCAATTTCCTCCCATCAACAACGACATCGAATGATTTATGGAATTGGTGATGTGAACCCCAGACAAGCATAAATGCACAGAGAATTATTTCCACTGAGAGATATGCAGTGTAAAGAAATGTATGATATTTATTAAACACATTTAATTTATGTAAAAAATTCTGAAACAATATTTATAGACAGTGGGAATATTCTGCCTTCAATATAAGTATCAGAACTTATTTAAGTGGCTCTGAAATACATTTTTAAATTATATTCTAGGACTTACCTATTAATTAGCTTCTGGAAAACAAGATAGATTTTGAAGGGGGGTTGTGTATACAATTGATAATATTTTTTACATGTGTACATAAGCCAAACATCATCGTCTCATCTGAGAACTGAATCAATTTTGAACTGTGGCCATTCCGCCTCTTCTTCCCATTGCAGACTCTCGCCACTGAATATGCCCGATTACGCGGAAGTCGCCTGCTCCACATTCAAGAGTCCCACCCATGGAGCACCCTCGTCCGCGGGCGGGCCATCGTCGGCCTCCCTGTACGACAGCTGCGGGGCCTATGCCACCACCAATGTGGTGGCCAATGTGAAGCTCTACCAGAATCGCTATGCGACAAAGCCCAACCCGGCCGGCAGCAATAATAACAATCACCAGGCCAATGACTATCAATCGGCTGGGATGTACTCGGCTCCACCAAGTGCTCATTACGGATGCCTCGAACCGAAGCAGCAGCAGCAGCAGCAGCAGCTTCCCAATCTGATGACCACGTCCACGGCCAGCACAGCCATTGTGACCGCGTCGCCGGCCAAGCTGAAAAAGATCAATATAACCGAGAACAAAATGGATCAACTGGATGCCACCAAGTCGGAGCGCACGAATCCGTTTAACCAGCAGCAGCAGTTGCTCCTGGCCAGCAATGCCCTGAAGCAGGGCCTGGGAGCCTATGCCAATACCACCTTGGCGGCGCAAATGGCCAGCGGCGGTGGTGCCGGCACCCTGAGGCGCCAACGCCAGCCGAAGACGCTCTACAAAAGTGAGAATAATATATTGGGCAAGTCCGGACTTAGGCAGAATAATGCCAATGCCTGCACAAATGCGAGTTCCACCAACGGCACCCTCGACTTTCTGACCGGCGGTCCCCCCTCCGATGCCGGCGACTACTCCGGCCTGGGCCTGTGCAACTCCACCAATCAGCTGCTCAACGATTGGGCCTCCAGTGCCTCGATCGCCGCTCCCGGGGACTACCATCACTTTGGCAGCAAGCAGCCGAGCAAGCAGCACCTGTACGTGAAGGCCAAGGACGGCACCTGGTCGGCGGTCAGCTCGGATGCCTACCAGTCCTTCAAGCATCAGCAGCAGCAGCAGCAGCATCATCCCTTCCTGGCCGGCTCAGGTGACAACAACAAGTCCTTAGCTAGTGTGAACAGCTTAGCTGGCGATAGCAAATTCCTGAGTAGCTTCGGTTCTAGCGCCAATGTCTAAACCATAGCTTAGAGCCCGCTTTGCCGCTTGGGTCAATAGAAAGTTGCTCAATAATTTAGATACAGGCAGCTGGGAGGATTCCCCAGAGGATTGCATTAATATATCAGCTTACAGGTGGAAGATAGTCTGAGATGGGAAGAATGGGGGTTTCTAATAAGTTCTGGAGAATTTCAATGGGTTATTGTGTCTAAAAAGAGTACTCAATTGTTTTACTGTGACTTCCTTATTTGTAAAATAAGAAAATATATTTCTTTAATCTTTCCTTTCCCAGATTCCAGAAAAATTCCAGCTTTCTATGTCAATCTCTGTTGTGATCTAGATAACCCATAGAACACTTGCTTAATGTTAGAACCCTGTTGCTTCTTTCACGCCAAAATCAACCCATAGATTTCTTAGACTTCCACCAAGTTCCACCAGAAAATCCTAAAAATAAAAACAACAACGAAAATGTATGTAAAGATATACAGACAAACCCGGAAATATTGGCTTGTAAATATAATTCCCTAACTATATCTCTAAATATTAGAACCTTAATCCCCCGAGGCATTTAGAATATTGCATTTGGAGCAAGCAAAACAAAACAAATAATAATTTACACACGAAGCCAGAAACCTACTAAAAATAGCACAGAAGTAGTTGAACTAAGTACATCAACCCGAAGGAACCGTCAGAGTTTGTAGCAAGAAATTAAGAACTTTTTCCGAAAGGACTCCCACAGAAGTAAAACCATGTTTAAGCCAAACAAGAATACCCAACCCTAACGAGAAAATCTTAACTAGAGTTACATGAGACAATGCACGATGCAGGATTAGTTGTGTGATGGAAAAATAATATTGAAGAGTCACCCCCCGCGAAAAAGCTAAGGAAATGCTAATAATAAGGCTGTTAAATGTAAAATATCATAAACGATTCAAGAATGAATGACTAAATCTACATTTAAACCATGTAATTAAAGCATTAAAATGTAATTAACTGACACTAGACTTAGTTCGAATAGCTAAAAGAGGAGGGCAAGAAAAAAACACAAAAGGATTACAGCAAATAATGCGATATAGCTGAAAAAAGAGAAAATAAATTAAACTAATCAATTAATTGATAAATTATGCAATGAGAAACTAAAAATAAAGACAACAAAATACTAAAAGCAAAAAATATGAAACCGCAAAAAGCGTGAGTCATGATTTTAAGTGCACTGTGTTGGGTCAGAATATTTTAATGGGTTAGTTTTTTATTCACCTTATTCATGTATTATTTTTTACACACAAAGATTTTTAGTTATTTATAGGGTTCCTAATTTCAACTAGACTTAGATGATTTGCTTAATAATACAGCTTTCTATACAACCAAAAAGTATTTTCTAGATTTCCCAAACCTCTACTACTCTTTAAACATTTCAAACAAAACTCCCAATATTTATAGTTATGAATCGTACGTTATTAGCCACACGGATGCATAGTTGCGGAACAATCCACCTCTAATTTTTGCGCAAATTTTCCATTTCAGCAGCCAGGACCATTTGGCGTCGGCACAGTTGTGCCTACATGGTTCTGGACAACTCGATGGATTTTGTGATATAAATCCAATCGATTCGGGCGTGGGAGGAGGCTCCAGGTAAACCCAACAATTTTGCGGACGGGCCACAAAACATTCCACTGATTCCCGGCCAGCGGCACAATTTCCAGCGCCGACCAGCTAATTAATTATGCACTCTGCCCCGGCTGCCCCCTAGCCTAATTTGTCCTACAAAATCATTAATGTCGGGCCTCCAAACAGACCCAGTCTTTATGCCCACATCCCCTGCACTATTATGCACTAAACTATAAACAGTGGCAATTGGAAATACAGAGATATCAGTTTAAGGACTCCCTTGGCCAATTATTGATTTTTTGTTACTCGTTTTCGGTTTGTAAAACAATTCTACAAATTGTTGCCGACAGATTATGCATGTCCCTGTTTGTAAGCCGACGTTCTCTTTGAAATTACTGCCAAATGTTGCATTAACACAAAATAATATATTAATGCTGGCAGGACAGCAGGCAAATGGAATGAAAATCAATTTGGACCAATGAACCGTAATAAAATTCATTTTTATTAATACGTGCTATACCATAGATGTTATTATTTTTAAATCAATGCGATTAAACAAAAAACAGTTGCCAACGGAGGCCATTAAATAAGGCCGCATTATTTCATATTAAATTTAAATTTTGAGCCGTGGATATTTGAGATTCAGTTGGGAATAGGTTCAATAGGTCTGAGATCTAAGCACATGTTAAATCTCTCCATTGTTACCCATTTTCCCGGCTTTAACTGCACTGACGGCTTAGTACCCTTGGCTGAACTTTAAGCTTTTGCCGCTCGAACGGCAGCAGCTGCAGCCAATGCTTGGCTAACGTATCAGTGACCAGGCCCACGCCATTAGCCTCGACACCCCCGGAGTCCGGACGGCTGCCCCTCGATTTGCCCCACTCCGCTTCCATATCGTCTATCGCATACATATCCCCCCATCGACCAAGAAGCTAGCCAAGCCGAAACTACAAATAGCCTTAGTGTCCGAAACACTCGCTGGCAGTGCGTGTTGTTGCTGGGCGCCACCAATTGCCACTGGCCAGGCCGATAAATAAGCCTAAATTTATCATGGCCATGGAGCACACAGTCTCCTCGGAGCCTGTGCACCACTGTCCCATATATCGTGGGACTATAATAGCTATGGCAGCCTCATAATTTTCGGCACCAAATTGCCCGATAGGCGTTGAAGCGTTCAATTGAATGTCGTCTAGCCGAAAAGACCTTTCCTTCGTCCATCCACGCCCACTCCCAGCAACTATTGTATAATCAAAACTAATGGTCTATAAAGAATCAATTCCCAATTTGTTTAGCCAGCTGCTGCCCCGTATCGAGCCGAGGACCAAACAGGACAATGACACAACCGGATAATGCTGCAAAGCGCTCCCTCCCATTTCGCCAACTAAAAAGTTTCCCTTTGCCCTCGACGATCCCGTCGCTCCCTGTTCGTGTAACACATGTGACAAATAAAATTTAAATGCATTTTGTAAATAATTTTATATTGAATTTGTTATTGAACAGGGGTGGAACGGGGCAACATGTGCGTACAGTAAGTATCATAAACTTTGGGCTAAGTTCAGAGTGTTCTGTGTCTGAAAATATATAATTTAATGAGTACCACAGTTTAAATTACAAGCCTTCATGGCATTATTATTATTTATTTGCAGCATGCATTTGTTTATATACAATAATTTCTTATTAATTTGCTTAAAAACAGTCAAAATATAAATATATTAAAATTCGAAAAGCCCCTGTAAGTGAAGGTAAATAGCCGAATTATTAGCAATATTTGCACAAAATTAGTTTCCCCAAATTATGGGGCCTCATAAAAACATTGCCGCTGTGATGTGAGGACTGGAATTTTTGATTTGATTGTATTTAGCCAGCGGAGTGTGTGAGCAAGGAGCGGGAGGATGTGGGGGCCCAGTAAAGCACTGATTCAGCAAAGTTTAATCAGCAGCTTTTGGCAGCAATGGCAACGCAAAAAAAAAAGTCGTAAAAGACCAGAGAGACACTCACATGCGGGGACAAAGTTTTATGCGCATTTGAGTGACCATAAAAATGCTCCATGGACTCCAATAGAGTGGCCACCCCACAGGAAATAAGGATAAATTCAGCGGAAGCTCTGTGGACTGCGACCAGAGTCTCGTTTCCGATGCCAGCCGATAAGAAAATTATGCTGAAGCTATTTGATGAGATTAGCCAAGGACATTTTGTGGCCACAAAAATCCAAAACAGAATATCGTCATAAATTAATGAGAGAACCTTGGTGAATTTGGGACTAGTATGGGGTTTCTAGAATGGATAGGGACTTCACAGAAAAAATTTAAATAAATTATAGATTTCTTTAATTTAAAAGGAAACACAATATTTTTTATCGAGCATATTTTCTAGATATTTTCTTAAGTTAGGACTTTTAAGTTTCACAAATCAAAGCTCTAGAATAGGCACTTTTTTATCCTTTCCCTGCTTTCCATAGAAGAAGTGACCACCTCTACACCTTGGCTCTTTTTGGAGCCCAGAATGCAAAGCAACGAAATTTTGTAAATTGCCTTTTGTTGCCTGTACAAAACCAATTTCATTTGGACTCCCCAATGGTTAACAACAAAAGCAAAAATGTAAGTGCTGCAGACAGAGAAGCGGAATAGGAACAATGCCCAGGAATTTGGAGAGAGGAGCGAAGAAAAAATCCTGGCAAATCTAGTGGGGAATTTTCGTATATGGGAAGGCAGGGCAAACATTTTAATTTGTCCATTATGTTATTTTTGATTTTTCGACTTTTACCGACTTATCCCTGGCATTTTTCCCCGTACACATTCACAACTTAATTGAAAATGGTCAGTACAGCTTAGTTGGGTCGGAGGACTGGGCTGGGGACCCTCAAGGGTTGATTACACATTTCTCGTTTACTTTCTCCCCAGAAGTTGGGCTCCCGTACATACACACACTAATTAAATGCCCCCAACAGAACTTTTGGCCAGTAAATGAAATGCTGGCCGTGGTCTCGGCTTTAAATGGCTAAACTTACATGGCGAGTTAGTCAAAAAGTTTAATTTGCCCTTCCCTGGGTACTTGCTGCTCGGTGCTGCTTCCACTTGAACTTCTTGTTCTTGTTCTTGGCTAGTTCTTGTCCGTCTTCTGCCTTTGGTGAGTAATTAGGAAAATGCATTAAAATAAATGAGCTTGGGGAGTGGCCGAGGGTTGACCGGACAAATGGAAGTCACTCGGAGTAAAGTTACCTGTTTTGAGTGACTGCTCTGTGACTTGGAGCTGGCAAATATTAAATTTAATTTCCATGTATCTAAGTAGAGCAAACTTTGCCAGGGGTCTTGAATGTTTAAAGGAGTAGTGAAATGTGCTTTAAATTTATTTAAAACTTAGCTAAGTAATATTGGTTTTATACAAATTAAAAAGAGCTCAAGTGAATTTCCAGAAATATTATAAATATTAATATTTGTGTTGAGTAATAAGACTTTCCACATTTGTAAGCAATAAACATAAATAAATAAAACAAAAGCATATATTTTTAAAAATATAAAAGGACATATGAAATAATAAATATATCCAGGAATAAAATATTTACTGGTATTTTATTGTATGTATAGATACATAAAATCGGTTTATGGCTCAACTTTTTACAACTCGTTTATTCAATCAACACATTACCCTCCCCCCGGCCTAAAGGATGAGAAATGTATATGTCCTCCAGGACCAAGGAGACATGACAACCTGGACACTTGGCGGGGAATTCCGAGAGGGGACAGGCGGAGACAAAGCGCGAGACATTTCAACAGGCCATAAAATACATTTCGGACGCCTTTTGTGAGTCCTTTGCCGCGGGCCTTTGCCGTTGTAATTTCTTGAATGTGTCAGACGTCGCCTTCGTCCTCGTCGTCCTCGTCGTCGTTGTCATCCTCCTTAGCTGCTGCTCCTCTTCCCAATTTCTCCCCTATTCCACGTCTATTCTAATTGCAAAATATGGCGACAATTTCAAAGAAGTTAAGGACATTGACGCCCCTTAGACTCGCGCCCTACCAGGGGATAATACAATTTCGAATGACATTTTCGGAGCAGCGTTGTAATAAATATCCTGAGCTGGGGAGGCCAGAGAGGAGGGTCACCGCCCCACTTGAACCGAACAGAACGCGCCTCGTTATGTAATGGATACTTAGTGGCCGTAAAGTAGAAGAGCTCCCAGCACAAAAAATGCAAACAAAACTATTAAATGAGCATAAAAAAGAAGGAACCAAGGTCCAAGGCTACGACTAACAGATACCTGATTTCTTAGAATATAATTAAAGCGGTTAAGATTACCCTAAATATATATCTATTATATTGCAACTAAGAGTTATACTTCCTATTGGAAAGACTAAATATTTTCAATACCATTTGTGGAGCGTAGAAAGTTGCATACTTTCAGAGACTAGGGAATATACTATATATACCCTTCATTTAAATAGAATCAAGGGGACAGTAAGAAGACTAAACCTAAAACTGAAACCCAAGCCAAATGCGAGAAACCCTCTGTAGTCTACACCCCTCTGCCATTGTTTCCCCAAGAGCATGGCTCCACTTTATGAAACGTTTTATTATACTAATTTGTAGGATGGCAATGGTCGAAATGGTAGCCAGTTTCGGTTACATCGAATGGCCAACTAAAAATGGCAATTTGCCATTGCATGAAATGAGCGTGGGTCACAGGCACCACTGCACCACTGCCAGCAGGGCAACTGGGGTGGCTGTGGATCCGGATCCCCTCCAACACACAGCCAGGAACACACTTCAGTCAAGTCTCTATTAGCAGACAATGCTCTCGAGGGTCGCAGCAACGAAGCAGCAGTAACTATACTGGTTTTTGGTTTGATCCTCAAACGGGACCAAAGGAACTGACTCCTAATACATGTGGAAAAGGTAGTTATGTGCATTAGTTACAGGGTATGAAGGGTCACAATAGAGTTGGGAAGAATGAGGTTTATTAATAGAATAATAATCTAATATAATATTAATATAATATATGTTTGCAAAGGCAAAGAATTTTATTTTTAATATTACCCTAATTTTTTGGACAAGTCAGAGTTAAAAATATCCATAACTTTGCCAAAACCGCCTTAATTTCAATTCGGAAAGCAGTTCTGTGTTAGTTTTTAGTTGGCTAAATAATCTGCATATTGAGCTTAGAAATTTAAAAAAAATTAATTTTTTATCAATTTTTGACAATTTTAATGATGTAACCCCTTATAAAATTTTGAAAAATTGGAAAAAATTTTATTTCTTATTTTTCTAGGTATTTTAGAGTTAAATAATTGGAATTTTAACGGCGAATCGGAAAATATACGGCATTTGACTATCATATCATTGTTGGCCATAATATGCTCTCCAGAAGACATCAAATATTCGCATTTTTGAGTCGACTTTTAATACCCTATTTTTTTGGACAAGTCAGAGTTAAAAATAACCATAACTAAGCCAAAACAGCCTTAATTTTAATTCGGGAAGCTGTTCTATGCTAGTTTTTATTAGGTTAAATAATCTGCATATTGGGATTGGAAATTCAATAAAATAAATTTTTTATCAATTTTTGACAATTTTAATGATGTAACCCCTTATAAAATTTTGAAAAATTGGCAAAAATTGTATTTCTTATTTTTCTAGGTATTTTAGTGTTAAATAATTGGAATTTTAACGGCGAATCGGAGAATATACGACATTTGGCTATCATATCATTGTTGGCCATAATATGCTCTCCAGAAGACATCAAATATTCGCATTTTTGAGTCGACATTTGAATACCCTAATTTTTTATTTATCATTGTTTAGGGGAGTTTAGTCAAAAAGGTCTTAGATTTACTGCAATCTGGATAAAACTTTACAAGTAGTCTTCTTTATATAGAATACAAGTTCATATGGGACGGGTGTCTTAGTTAATATATATATAGTTTTGTTTAAACCCAAGAGGTATTAGTTATTCGATTTCACCTTCTCATCTCAATTGCCTTGAATGTGCTCACGGAAATTGTTTAAGTGTGTTCGGGTGAGTGTGGCCCTGTTAAGGGATTTTCGCCAGAGTTTTATTAAAATGCCATTGTATGGGTGCGGATGGTAGTGTCCAAGGCCCGAGAGCGCCAAGTGGACAATGCGCTACGCATTGAGGCCCCCCTGTGGGGCCCCCATGCACACACACTCACACTGCGACAAATGCTCGTTTGGTGGATCGTTAGCATTGCATTTTGAAGGGGACTGGGGCGGGGGGATAGGTAAGGGGCAGCTCCCTTTGGGGATTGCCAAGTTTTAACGACTTTGTTTCCGTTACGTCTAATTTAATGAAATTCGTTTTGCTTTCTGTTCTCGCTCCCTGGCTCTGCTCCTTTCTGCCAAGTTTTGTGCATAAAATTTTCCAAAAAGGAATTCTAATGACTTGGGCGTAGCTGCAATAGTCTCGTCTTCACATCCACGGACTCTGGTTATTTTTGGTTTTGGGTCTGGGGTCCAGTCTGGTTTTTGGTTTCCTCTACTAAAGTGTGTGTGTGTCTGCGGTTCGTTTTCCAGTTCGGTCTATAATATTTTGTTTGTTTTCTGATTTAATGATGGTGGTATGTGTCCCCACTTGTTGGTGTTCCTCTCCACTATTTTTCCCCTTTTTTTGCTGAGTATGGAAATGAAGACATTGATTATAATGATGGGGCATGGGTGGTGTGTGTACTCAAAGGGTATTGACTGAATGAAACGTTAATGTACGGGGCGTAGCCTCGATTACTTTGGCCGATAAGCAAACGATTATGGCCCTCTTAGCAATTAGCTTACTTTCGCTCTATGGTTTGGCTGGCTATAATGGGCGTCTCTCCGACCTGTGTTTACAAATTATTTTTATCTGATAGGAAAGAAATTAAAGTGGTATCTTTGACTAAATTCTAGTGTTGATTACGATATTGCTGTGCTTGTGGCTAATTTTTTTGTAGGGAAAACTCTCAGTTGGCTGGTGCAACTTATCGGAAAATCTCTTAATAAAAATTCAATTCCCAGCCCCACCGCCGGGAAGCGAAGCCAATCCGGTGCATCTTCAATTACGTGCAGCCCATAACTAACCAGCAAATATCAATTTCGTTGCATGTTGCACTTTGGCCACGCCCCCCGCGCAGAGAGAAAAGGCCATCAACTTGGCCAACAACATAAAAAGTGAATGAGAAGCGGAATAAATTTATTCGGTGGGTGGTTGGTGGCAACGCCTCAAAAGTTATAACTATTTGCGGAAGATATATATGTAGTGCACAGAGAATGGCGGATCGGTCGGGGTGAGGTAAGCAAACTGATTTGCATTTATGGAAATGGCATTTTAGCACACATTTCACCCCCCAACTGCAGCCCCCAGACAGCACGTCGTAATGGGGTAAAAATGCAAAAGGCAAGGAAATGTCTGCAGTAAAGCGGGAAATCCCTTTCGACCAACACAAATAGAACTGTCCAGAGAATGTCTGTGGCTCTGTGTCTGTGTGTGTAAATGTGGCATAAGTAAATATTTATGTTTTATGTTAATGAGAATATGTCTGACTTTTTGCCATTTGAATATTGGCAAACGGTTGCAAATGCCTCTCCCAGGACTTTCTCTGCTGCATATATTTGTTTGTGTTTGTCCTGCGGGTGTGCGGTGTGTGTGGGCTCTGCGAGCTGTGTGTGTGCCCGGTGTCCTGGCCCCAAGAATGACAAATGTGTCGGGGGCTGGTTAAAGCTGCGGTTGCAGCTTGCATATTTTTCATTCAACCAACAAGCAAACAAATGCCCGACTCTGTGGTTTTCGGGGGCGTTGGCCAGGCCGAGGGGCGGGCCACATCGGAGGTTGTCCTCATTACTTTATGGGCCTGGGCATGACTTTCGCTAGTAGCCGCCCAGTGGCTTGTTTGCCAATAATTGACAATTTAATTTGGCCAAAGTGTTTGGGCGGTGGCGATAAATAAAGAGGAATGCAGAGCTGGGAAAATAGCGAAAATTATATGCTAATTGGGCTGCTGAATTTTAAATACGCTCAGGGACAAAACATTTGCTACCTCTACCTCCGAGGGGTCACTTCTTAAACTTCAAAATCCTTACTTAAATTGTTAAAATCTTTTTGGAATGTAAATAAATTTTAATGTTGTTTCCAACTTGATGATGAACAAACTACCTAAATCTACATTTATCTAACTCCTTATATCCATATATATATTTTTGAGCAGAATTATTCTATAAATTATAGAACGTTAAACTATTTTGCTACAATAAATAACAAAGTCTTAAAGTTAACGAGGCAAAGAAACAATAAATACCCTAAAATGCATTCAAATCAGAACCATTTGTTCAATGAGGCTGCATTTATGTACTTTAGTTTAAATTACAATCGCTCATTAAGTTTCCTGTGAAATTTAACAAGAAAAGAAAGTTGTTTCACTATATAAAGAATGCAAATAAGTTGAAATTACAGTATTAAAAAAAATTAATGTATGAGCTATAATTTTTTATGACGAAAGGTACGTCTGACAAACGAATGGAAAGGCTTTCAAAAAACGTAGCCATTCATTTCTATCGGTTTACTCAAGCGTTTTATATGGTTTTTGTTCCGTTCTGCCGGATATCATAAAAATATACAATAGTTTTTTACAGGGCATTCATTCTTCCATATTTTTATGACCATATTAATAAGTACATTTTTTCCAGGCATATTTAATTAGTTTGTTGTTTATGGCCTCCATGAAAACTGTTTGTTTTGTCCTTTCTGTTTTCTGCTATGATTTTTTTATAAAATGGCCGTTTGTTGATGTTTATTTATTTAACCCTTTTTTCGCTGATTATTTATTAATGCTGCACTGATATGTCGCTTAAGCTGACGTTTAATTAATTTTATTAATTTTTTCTCTACGCCAGGGTATCAAAATAAAAACTGCATTATTTCTGCGGCTTTTCGTGTTAATAAAAATGGTATTTTGATGAAAAAATTGAGTTAAAGAAAAATTACGATTAAGTAGACTAATTCAATCAAAATGAATATACATTTAAATGCTAATAAATGGATTTTAAGCAGCGAAAATTTAAAATGAAATACTGCAATTAAAGAGAGTGATTAAAGGGCTGTGGTTTAAGTATAAGTAACTACTTAAAATAGTCAATGATTTGTATTTAAAGCTCGTGACAATTTAATCAATTTAAATCGTAATAAAAGCTATATTCTACTCTTCTTTCAAATGTAAAATAAAATATGTAAAAATTGTTTTCGAGAAAATTCCTTAACAAACCCCTTTTATTTATTTATTTTTCGACTTTTATATATTTACGCATGTTAAGGAATATTGGCAGATGCCATAACCTGCAGATATTTATTCCGAGAGGAACCATTATATTTCCTAAGGGGGCTTCCCTGTTTGGGCCCAAAGCGATGCCATCTATTTAGCGTTAGTTCAATAAACTTTTATGCTAAAACCTTGCCATTCATTCCCCTGTCTGAGCAAAGACAACAAGGAAAGCGGGCATAAATATGCTCAGGCATGTTTCCAGACACCGAATGTGGAAGGGAATAAGGTTGGCGGATTGGCTCGCAGGGGTGGATACACCCCTACTGGTGTGTGGACACACATTGGAACCGAGATTGTCAACAGGGGCGCAAGCGAAAGTGATACAGGGATTTTCCACAACGGCAACTCGATGTGGCAGGCGGCCCCAAGTAGACAGCGGGAATCGTTCCCGTCACTCCTCCTGATGCTGATGCTGATGATGATGATGACACCCTCCGAGGAGGAGATGGGGAGGCTCTGCGGAGCCGGTCTTATGTTTGACTTCGATGCTGAAATATGCATTATAGTTATGGTAATGGCCTGGCTGAAAACTACCCATGCCCATCTACTCTGCGCCGGCATCAGGAAGCTGATGTCAAAATGATGACAGGCATATTTACGCTCCTTTCGTGCTCGCTGCGAATACACTCACTGAAGGGGTATTCGGGGGATAGTGAGGAATCTGGAAAATTTTTTATCTCTAGGAGAATTTCGGAGAAATTTTAAATTAATTATTAAAATATCAATATTTTTTAAGCATTTTAATATAATGGTGGAATTATTAAAAAAATTAATAATACTTGTTTAATCATTAGAAGTAGTTCCAAGCTTATATGCCATTTTGGACACCTTGTTATCTGATTGTATATTTCTTATATATATTTTTAAATATATATATTTTATATTTCTTATATTTATATTTATGTATATATATATAGAAATGTATATAAATACATTTATATTTTTCTATAAATAAAAGAGGTAAGCGTAACCATAGTTAAAAATATTCTCCCGTTCTTAATGTAAGAGACTGATCTTTAAAAAAGGTAAATAGTGCATACTGTATTTTTGCAAATATTATTTAATTTGTAGAGCTTAATAATTATATAAATATAATTCTAGTGAGGGAAATTCAGCTTCGTTCTTTCTGCTTTTTGCAACATTTTGTCTTTGGCAGCTCACCGTCATTGTTTTTTTTCTTACGGCTCTGTTTGCTTGCTCGCCGCGTCGTCTTTGGTTTTATGGCTTTTCTTTTCATTTTCCATGCCGCTTTGCGCAAATTTTCAGACCCCAGAGAAAGAGAGAGAGGCAGAGGCAGAGACAGAGACGGGGCGAGGGTGCCACTGACAGGCCGCGCAAGGTTAAAGTGACAAGTGCGATGATGTGGCGCCCAGCCCAGCCCAGCGCGCTGCAAGGTTAAGGTAAGACAGAGAGCGGGCGTCTTGTTATGGCCAACATATTTGCGTCGCGACAAAAACAAAATTACGTGCTGCCATCAGCCAGGAGAGTGGGGGAGAGGAGCGGGAGAGGAATAAAAACTTTTCCAGACTGCGAAACGAGAATTGTTCTGGTTGTACCTGGTGCTCAATAGGGGTATATGGTATAGATAGTGGTCATTGCACACAATGGAAATAATTTATTATTTATAATAAGCCAAAACCAAATTAAATATATGCCAAATAATATAGCATTAATATGTTATGCTCAAAATTAGGTCATGTTTTTAGATTATCAAAGTACTCTTAACTATAATGGTCGGGGTCTTAAGTTATTTATGTAATTTCTATAAATAATGCTTTTTTAAAAAAATGTTTTTTCTTAGATAAAATGAGCCTTAGTAAGTCTTCACTACGAAATTCATATAAAATAGACATTTCACTGACATTATTTTTAAGATAGTCATAATAATTACATCTGTATTAGCTCCAAGGGATAATTACCTTAACAGACATTATGTGTAAAATTAGCTTACAGTTTAATAAATTAATTAGTAGGTATTTTAGCAGTCGATTTCCGTGTCTATGAGCCCTCCTACTTGTTGTGTTTTTTATGTTGCTACTGTTGTAGTTGCACTTGTGTTGCCTTTGTTGCTGCTCGGTGTTAGTTCGCTGTTTGACTGCGGCTTTTGCCTTTTGTTTTTATGCCACAGTAAAAACACTGAAATGCGATACTATTGTTGCAACAATTGTTGCTGCCGCCTTGTTGTTGCACGAACATTTTCCAACACCTCGTTGTTGTTGGCCCCCGTTGCTGGTTGTCTCGCACAATGTGTGGCCATGTTTGCCAGCATGAAATCTATGGATTTAGCAAGCACTTAAACTTTGTCATATGCCGTAGGAGGGTTTCAGCCAGATGTTGATGAGGTTGATGGCGTTGTTCTCGCCGACTCTGGCATTGCTTTACACCTTCCCCCTGGCTCCTCCCCCCTTACCTATTAGTAACCCCCCGTGTACTGCATCCCCTGGACATTTGCACTTGAAAACACTCACCGGAAACGGCCAGAGTCAGTCAAATGGTGCATTAACCTTTGGCATTGCAGTGGCCAGTGCCAAGTTCTGGAATGAAATTATGATGCAAAATGCAATTACAAACGACTAACGCGATTGGGTTAAATGGTAACTGAAAAGGCAGGAAAAGCTGAAGGGAATACATCTAACCGATTAAGGACGCTCTGTTAAATCTATTAGGATTAACTAAAAAGGAGCATTTGGAAAGAAATGTATCTTTAAAGTTTATAAAAATATTTGAATTTAAAAGAGCATTTGATAACCTTGGCGAATAGTATCACAATTCATATTTACGGATCTCATATATAAAATAATCCAGTCAGAAAAAAGCTATTGAATTCTTTGTAAAGTGCCTTAAGTTTAATTAAAAAGGTGTTACATAAAATCATTAAAAACGAAAAGAAAATATGTATTTGAATTATATAATGTTTAAAAGACATAAATAAAATCCATTATTATCGTGTCAAACTTCAACTTCATTTCTGCAGCTTTCATTTGATATTTCTATATCTCCACATAGTTCTCCAGATGTTTCGTGAATTAGAATTCAGCCCAGAGAAAGATGAATTAAACTTACACCCGATTTCCCAACTTTAAATCAAACTCGCCCCTGCAATAACAGATCCCTGTTGGGACTTGGATCAAAGTGCGAAGCCGGAAACAGTTCAATCAACTTAGAACGACACTCATCATGAAGAGAGTGCCAAAAAAGCAAATCGAATGACGGAGGCCAGCTCCGCTCTTGGCCCTAAGTCTGTACGTATGCAGGCACGAGTATTGGCTCGTAATCCACATGGATTATGTCAAAATTGGTATATCATAAAAACGTCGCGTACGTGCTGGGAATCCCAAGGCCCGTGGAGATCCAAAAGCTGGCTAGAATATGGCCGCGAAGGGCCAAAACGGCGCACTCCTTCTACTTTTCGTGCTCGCGAAATCGTTCGCACTCAAACCTTTTTGACCGAATGATTAATTTGTATGCGCCAGGCGGTGACTTTTGTGGTCCCGGGACAAAGGCCAAAAGTGTTTGGCATGTAACGGAAATGCGCGACCAGAGACCACGAAAGTGGAGTGGAAAGCAGGGAAAATCGGGAAGCCCGGGCCAAAACTGGACAGGGATATGGCCAGGACGAGAGCGAGCGCTTTGAATATGCAACGGGAGCTGGCAAATAAAGTTTTTCCCGACTACTTTTTTTTCCATTCGGCTAACGGATTTTCCTCAAGGGGAAGTTTTCCCTTTATGGGCATGCCATATAAAGTTCCTGGCTTTTTGCCAACAACTTGTTTAAAAAAAAGAAAACAGAAAGCAAGGAAATCCAAGTTTGTGCCTCCTTTCTTTGCTTAATTTTTTACAACTTGTAAAGAGCAAAATAAAATTCATTGCGCGACAATTGCCTGGAATGGGGGCTTTTCGAGGGAGTGGCGGTACTTGTAGGACTTGGTCCTACCTACAGTCCGTGTCAAGATTTCATTAAAGTTCCTGGCGAACAGCAAAGCTCGGCCAATGCATGTTGGAATGGTAAACGCGGAAAGCGGAGACCGGAAAACTTTGCCTCATTAATTGAGTCGCTCTATTAGGCAAGCGACCAGCGGCGAGGCAAACAAAATTAAAAAGAAAAATCTGGCAAACAAAAAGAATTCCCATAAATATAAACGATGCTTGCTGCTGCTGAAAATGGGGTTTTCCACGAAGGGATCAAGGAAAAGGATGGAAGAAAAGGGGTTAGTTGGATACGCTACGTCCTTGATTTAGATACAAAGTACATATATTAAATAAATAGTAAAAATTGACAAAGAAATGGGCTTAAGCTTCAGCCTCTCTTTTAAGTATTTTAAAAATATTTAAGTTACATTAAAGTAAATATAATTTCAATGTAATAAATAAGTCAACACTGCTTAAAAATATATTTAAGCTTTCCAGTCTTACTAAGATGTTCCCTAAAGATAATATCACAAATATCCATTCAATCCCCATATACCCTTAGCGGCCTTCCTTTTCGTAATTTTCCAGTCATCCTCGCAATGAGCTTCCTCTTGGAAGGAAAAGCAGGCTTCCTATTTCAATTTCGTATATCAGCAATTTGAAAATGAACTTTACACTTGGCCTGGCGCCGTGCTCCTTTCCCTTCGTTTCGTTTGCCAGCCAGGATATCTCAGGCATCTGTATCCTTTTCTTTTTATTGTATTACCGCGAGTGTTATGCTAATTTCCGGAACCGGAATGCCAGCTTCCTCCGCCGCCCACGAGCCCTGCCTCACTCAGTCTCGCCGTACGGGAAATGAAATTTAACTGAATTTGCATTGGAATTCGATTAAATCGTTTATGCAAACATTTCGTTTCATTTCATTTGCGGGTTTTTCGCTTTCCCGCTCGAAAGACTTTTGGGCCGTCTTTGCCGCCGTCATTGCCGTCCTGAATCGTGAGCTTCCTTCCGCTCCTGCGAGCGCCATGTGAATGTGGGAATCCTTTCGAGCTGCGGCTCCGTGGCTTGTGCCTTGTGCCTTGTGCAAATTTCATTGAAAAGGCCCAAGTTGATTTTAGCGTTTATATCATTTGCATAATTCTCATATATTTGTTTGTTTGCCTCTCTGGCTGTTGCTCGACTAAATTCGTGTTAGGTCTGGTTATTTATGAATTAATTTCATTCGGCATGTAAATGTGCATCAAGGTAATCGAGTATGCTGCCTTTGAAATGGTTTAGCAATTTGCATAAAAAATATGAACACATTTTCGAGGGAGGCTAAGCCAAAAGAAAGGCAGAGATTGATGGGAGATGACAGCTTGAAAGAAGTGTTTGTGGTTGAGAAAATGGGAAAAATAAAGTGGCAAGGGTCCCAAAATGTTTATTTTCTATGTTTTATTCTTAAATAATTAAGATTTTCGCTGCGATTCGGAATATAAACGGCATTTGGCTGTCGTTCCATTTTCGCCCATAATATGCTGTCCAGAAGACATCATATATATGAATTTTTGGGTCCTTAAATCGGTAGTTTTTTACCCTAATTTATTGGACAAATCAGAGACAAAAATAAGCATAGCTAAGTCAAAACAGCCTTAATTTCAATGCGGAAAGCATTTCTGTGCATGTTTTTATTTGGTTAATTAATCTGCACATCGAATTTAGAAATTTGACAAAATAAATTTTTTGCCGATTTTTGACAATTTTAATGATGTAACCCCTTATAAAATTTTCAAAAATCGACCAAAATTTTTTTTCTTAGTTTTATCAATATTTTTTTCTTAACTAATTGAGATTTTAGTGGCGAATCGAAAAATATATGGCATTTGGCTGTCGTTCCATTTTTGGCAATAATATTCTATCAAGAAAACCTCAAGAACGCGCATTTTTTCTTTGATTCGGTATTTTTCTGCCCTAGCAGTTTGTATAATAATTTCTGAAATGGCCGCTGTACTCGTCGGCCATTCGGAAACCGGAAACCCAATTCAGTGGTTTCGTAATATTTTGTAGCATACTTATATCCGCACAATAATGCTGCGTACGCAATAAATGTAGCATGCTTTTGGGGGTCTTATTTTCAAAGAACTGCCAGCTGCTGCCTAATAACTTCTGTTCGCCTAGTATCTGAAACCCAAGAAACGGCATTTGAATAACATTCGTTGAGAGGTTAAAAAACATATCTGAATCATTTTATATTAAATTAATAATTACAAATTATTCTTTCTGAATATCTATGTTTTAATGAAGCCTTGTATAAGCATTCCATTTAATCAAAACTATTTATTTCTCTGTCAGTTCCTTCCTTTATCAGTGAACCTTGTTTAAGGTTCATTTCAAATAATTTTATGATTTAAATTTCTTTTGAATTATTAAAGCCGGCAGATAAATCCTTCGATTATGGTTCACACCCTACCTGGTTTAACAATAGGCTTTCCACCCGTCACAACTGACCCAACAACTAGCATTAAGTTAAATCCTTTTCAAGCACCTCAAGTGTTCGCCGAGGGTGTTGACGGTGGGCGGGTTGGACAAACACCCCCGTAGACGCATTGGCAGCCGCGTCGAAAATTATAAATAGCGGTTATTATGAAGCCATAATTTATGCAAATGAAAGGGCGGGGCAACGCCCCAAGAAAGAGCTGGGGGAAAGGGCTGGAGCTTGTTCGAACTCCTCGCAGCTCTAATTGTTTGATTAATGGTTTTGGTTTAGGCCAAACTGCGAGACTGCGAAAGCCGCGGCACGTGCTGGCCAACATGAGTGGCTAGTAACCACCACTGGCTCCGCGTCCGCCCCCGTCAACCACAGCCCATCACATACCATCCCCAAAAGTACAGAATCCCCGGGAGCGGAATGTAAAGCGCAAATATTGTTTCAATGCGGAAACTTACCTTTTAAGACGGCAAAATTTACCCCACGGCCACAGACAAACTTCAGACTCCGGCCAAGAACGAGTATCTCTTAGATACGCGCACGTACATATCTCGGCCGATGCGCCACCCGGCAAAATGCAAATATCTCACACACATCCGTAAAGGAGCACTGAAAGGATTTAAGGAAAACTAAGCTATATTTAAATGGTTCTTAATAATATATATAAGAATTATAAGGGCACTCAATGGTTGGACTTTCGATTTATTAAAAGAATACTTCCATAGCAAAGACTACATTTATTTTATATATGGCATCTGAGGCTCTTTAAGAAATACCAGCAAGTAAATCACAGACAAGTCAGAAAATCGAGTTTATAGTTAAATAATTTTATATATATTATACGGAGATACTCCCCTTTGCATTTGTAAATTATAATTTGTATTCAAAACATATATTTGTAAATATGAAAGATGGAAAATCTTGCAGTGTCTCCCTACCTATACATTTAGTGGATATATCATGTCTTTCGTTCTCATGCATTCCCCGGCCAAGGTTTCTGGCTGCTTCTTGCCGTGTTTTTTTCAACAAGTTTGCTCGCTGTTTTTCATGTTTATAATGGAGGTAGGCAAAGAAAAAGTTTTCCCATGCCGCATATTTTGGGGAAATGGAAATGGGAGGGCGGGCGAGGTGTGTTTGGCAGAACATTGAAATTGCATTGTTTGCCTTTTGGCCTGGTCGAGTACTTGGCCGTTTGCATTCGGGCTTATGGCCTCAGCCAGATATTTTATGCAATTTTTATGCATCGCCATACTGAAAGAATTGTTTGCCTAGTTAAGCCCCTCAGTGTTGCAGCCCAATGGCGCCATATTTTGTGATTATTATTCAGGTATAACCCCAGGTCCAGACACGGTCATAATTTGGCCAACTTGACCCTCTCGACCAGCTCTCGAAGCACTCTCCATAAAACGGAAATCGTCAATTTCTTCGCACAATGAAAGAGATGACGATGAAGAAGAAGTTGTTAAAGTTCTTTGGAGGAGCTCCTACCGCAAGAATAGATAAAATAAAGTTTTCAATAAGAAAAAATGGCATAAAAAGTGTGCAGCAAATTGAAAACCCAATTGGAAAGTTATTGAAATTGCACAATAATTTCTTGAATTGCATGCCCTATTGAATTTCTGTTATAAGTTTCGTACTCCACCCTCCCCTTCAGACCCGATTTTCCCAACTATCTCTCTATCCCCGGCTGCTCCTTACCCGTTTTCAAGCATCATTTGAATGGGGCAAGGAGAACTTGATGGCCCGAGGATATTCCATGCCATTGTATTATTGAATTGTTTAATTATGGCTAGGAAACTTTTTTGGGTTTCTTTTCGTTTTGCTCAACTGACAATGAACGGGCATTGAATAAATCATGGAACAATTACTGAAGGGCTTAAGAGGGGACGGGAAGTTTCAAGGATATATTTTAATTGGTTATGTATTTCATATTAATTTCTTTCGTATTTCTTAGGAGTTTAAACTAGAGAACGTTCGAAGTTCGATTTCTGTAATTTAGTGACTATAACTATTTATAAAGTAATTTAATATTACTTATCGAACTTCTCCCTAAACATAGTAAAATTTTCACCTGACTCGGCTATCTCTTGTGTGAATTTCTCACCACTGAAAATTAGTGAAAAATCATTGCCTCCGGCTGTTGCCTTATTGAATCCTTCTGCTGGCTCTGAACCCGATCCTGAATCTGATGCTAAGTAATTGCCGGACAAAGGGACACTCAAATGCTGCCCATTCAAATTAAAAGCCAACTGAAGGACAATTATCCTGAGGATCGCACTGAGGGTAGCCCTGGACCCAGGGATGCATAACAATAACAATTAAAATGTACGACAACTGCAAATTGAAGATGTTTGCAGGCATAATCGAAAGGGGCGCAGGGCGGCATCACCTGCACGGTAGATAACGGAGGCTTCCCCTTTAGCCCTCACTCTGTTTATGGCACGTACCTAAAAAGCATAAATAATGGGGCTGCATCTGAACAGGATTTCATCCCTTGGTCCGCCGTCTAGTCTTCGGTTTGAATGCCAAACGCCAGGGCCCAAACAACGCCAATGCCAATGACGTCAATGCCAACACCATCATTGTCGTACACACACCCCTCACACACACACATGGGCACACAGGGACGTCATCCAGACTAGGGACAATGTCGAGTCCTAGCCAGGACATCTACCTGCTGACAACGTCAACGGATGCACAGGTTGAAACTGAGAAGGAGGCAGCTGACTGCAGGCGGTTGTTTAGGGCAGCAACACTTAAATATATTTATGTTATTATATTTTTTAAACACAATTATAATTAAAGCTTTTATTGAACAATAATTTCTGATATTTTGTTTTAAATTATGTGTATTTTATTTAACAAAAACAACACCCTCACTACCAAATTCATTATTTTGAGATTACCCTTAAGCTTTAATAAAATCACTTTTTTGTTAGATTTAAATATATTTTTTTGCGAGAGTTTTTTAGTTCAACTAGCGAGAGTCATGATAATGCTATTTACATTTTATAACATATACGATTTTTTAGTTTATTTTATTCCTAAAAATCTGATAAGCAAAACTTGTGTCATAAAATATGTTGCATTTCAAATAAATTCGAAATTTTAAAGCTTGTAAACGAATGGCAATACGCATCCCTTGTTTTGGCCACTGTGCATTATCAGAATTATTGGTACCTGTCCACGTGACCAAGGCCCAAATACACAAAGAGAATAAGTGACTGGGAGTGAAAGGGAGCTAGAAAGCGACAGTCAGACGGACACATATATCGAAGGCGGGGGAGGGAGTTTTAGAAGACAGGCAAATGGGTTTCGCCCCCTGACACGCTGAACTCTCAAAGCGAAATGAGAAAAATCCCCACACGGAGGACACCGGAAACTGGGACAATCAGCCCCCCCGACCCTCCCCCCGCCACAACCTCCTTCAGGGCCTTAAAACCCATCCCCCCTGGCCACACCCACCGAACCGAACCAAACCAAACCGAACGGAGCAGGGCTGGAAGCATCAAAAAGCAATGGCTTAAGTGCCCTGGCATTGTGAGGCTGACAGGAGCAGAATGCGTCCAGGGCGGGGGTTGCGGGTGGGGCTGTGTGGTCCTGAAGGGAGCATGGACATGGGCAGGAGCCCTAGGGGCGGCGGAGGCGGCGGCGGCATGAGGTGCAATGCTGCAGGAGTGTCGTGTCATCCATTGTTCTTTTCACAACTTTTTTCCTTATGTACGGCGCCCGAGAGTTGTGAAAACGCAAAGGGAGCCTTGCACCGAGAAAAATGCATTTAATATTTAATTAGGGATGTCATCGAGTGTCTAAAAAAAACAATATAATAATTTTAAAGTTTAATAAACATTTATTTTTTGTATTTTTAATCAGTTGTCATTGACTCAGCAATTACTAGAATTATTTATGCTTAATTTTGATAGCCTGTTAATAACTCTTATTTACGTATGTTGTATACCCACCAGAACATTGCAATACTCAATTATTCCTCAGATTAACCTTCATTTTCTTTCAGTGCAAACAAAGGTGTGCGACAAACCGCTACAGCGAGCGGAATGAAAGGGTAAGGTAGCTGCAGCAAAGAGTTGATTAAGGGCAGCGGCCCGCGGGTGGTCTTAAGTGGGCCTCACCGTACCGGGTACACCAGCACTGGTATTGGTACCTCTCCCTGATGAAGCACCTTTTGTTGTAATGAGTTTCGAGTGCGATTTTTGAATGCCTCTACCTTCCCTCGCCCCCTTCTCTATTTTTATCGCAGGACTTTTTCCTTTTCAGATTTTTAAGCGGCTTATGGTGGGTCGCGTGAGAAGAGGGGGCGTCTGGCCGAGCAATTCCGTCATTTCTGGTTGCCATGGTCAGCAGGCGGGAATTTTCGGAGAAATTATTTTCGTTTTCATTACGGACTTCCAAATCCCTTAGCCCCTGATGCCCCTGCAATGGAGAGAGCTTTCCCAGGGGCAGGTGTCTCATTTGGGGGCCAGACTCCCAATGGCCCATTGAATTGCTTTAAAGTGTTAACGTGATAATTGGCTACTACAAGTTTTAATTGGCTAATTCTCCAATTTTCAGTAGTCGGCTTAAAAACCGATAAACGAAACTGATAAAAGATAATAATGGGATTAACATTTAAAGATTCTTACCTTTACCAGCCTTGGAATTAATATACAAGAGGTTATAAAGCCCACCTCATGCTCAGATACGAACCTATTTAGCCCAAACTTTAATATAACCTCTCATAATACTATGGCAATATGATTTTAATAACTTTTAGGGACTGTCACAGATATTAAAATGGTTGGCAGTGACCGTTTAGAAGCCCTCTTTAATTGAATTTTTCACCTGGAGCTCCAAGGGTCCATTGCCCATTGCAACCCGATTGCTGGCTAGGAGCAGGCAGCATCTGCTCCGTACTTAAGCCCCCATCCGATAAGTAGTGCGAATGGGTTATTGCGTTTCAGTTGTCTAACCCATCAATAAGAAAGGCCACAGCAGCTGCCGGGACCCAGTACCGTCCCCTGACTACCGAAAACAAACCCTGACGCTGGACAGACCGAATTGATGATGCATACGGCAAACAAGAGGAGCAAGGACAAACAGGACGATGTTCGGGGGGCCAGGCAATGACAATTGCATTGACATTTCGACAGAGAGAACTACTCGTGCTCGTATTCGTCCTCGAACCCCCGTGGATCCCCCGCAGACCCTTCCAGAACTCGTCCTGGCTGCCAGACCGAAACATGACCATTTACTGTGGAAGCTATCGATTGCCATTGCTTGATTTTGTCATTGGGATTTGTTGTCAGTTTGATTTTTGTGGGTCCCTGTCGATTGGATAGAGGGGGAGGTGCACTGGAAAGTGAAGGAGCCAGTATTTTTTAATTTAGAGTTATATATTACAATTGTTCCTAGGCATAGCAGGTCCTTTATCTATCTAATGGGAATAAACATTTCTGGATTTCAAGCCTTAACAATGCAGGATGGCTCTGATTTCATCTTATGGCTAAAAGTCTCCCAGTGCAGAACTGAGAGTATTTGTATTGGGTTTCTGACTACCTCGATGTCTATCTAGACTTGCTTAGTTTATTTAGTTGTCATTGCAAAAATGTTTGCTTATTGTTAGTGCGTTTCTCTGGTAAGCTAGCTGCTGGGCATTTATTTTCATCGCTGCCAAATTTCACAATTTTCCCGAAAATACTCTCTTCATTTCATATTCAATTTGGTGATGTAACACAAAAAGCGCCGGCAGGCAGACAGAATTTTCCGTGCACTTTCCGCTGTAATTGCCAACTGGCAATCGGAAATTTTACAAAGGCCTTGGACCCCTGTTCTGTTCGCGCCCTTTTATCATTCGAACTATTTTACATGGAGCTGAACCTACTGATCAGTTCATTTCATTTCTGATTCAGCAATTTGCTGGCCATTTTAAAGCTGGATTTCCTTTTAATTGTCGGTATTTTGTATGCTCGGTTTTATTTTCTATTTCATGCTAATTGCATTGCGTTTTAGTTTGTGGAACTGCGATAATTAAAATGAAATACAAATGTTTTGGTATTTGGAAATTGGCTTGGAATTGATTCGAATGATATCGAGTTAAATAAAACAAATACATCAAAATTTAAGCTGGCGGCGGATAGGATTTTAATTTTAGAAATGTATTTTCCTCTGAAATTATTAATTAGCGGATTGATTTCAGGCTTTTACTATTTTCTGATTAAAATGTACATCATTTACATAAGCACAGGAATGTTGGCATTTCTCCACTACCATTACATTCTAACTTGGCTCCATTGCTGTCTTCAATTTCCCCGATTCACCCTTGATTTTAGGGGTTTCCCTCTCAGCTGGCGAATCTCCAAAACGACTTGAGCACGTTTCTCCCTCCTGAAGTTTCTGGGGACTCGGATTCGTGAGCAAAAGAAGTGAAAGGTCCCCATTCAAGGATTCTCATTTGGCCTTTGGCTTATCATTAGGCCGAGAGAACAGATGGGTTTGCATCTTTAATTGGAATTAAATTGGATTCTTTCCCATTTATGAATAATTGAAGTGGGCCAAGCAACTTATCCGATGAGTCCCGCCCTCTATCAATTTCAATTATATAATAATCATTTCCGTCTGGCGGCTCCGGTTCCGAGCACTTTCCCGTCGAATTTCCCGGGGAGCGCGTGCCAGTCAATCATAACTGCCAAGGCTCGGCGTGCCGTAAGGCCAAGAGATGGAAGCAGGATTGCTGAAAAAGGTGTTCCTGGGTAAGACAAACATTCGATATTGTGAAGACCAAAACACAATATTATTACTTTCTTATTAGATCAGTTTTTAAGGAAGTCTGGAGGCTTAACCTTTTAGTTATGTTCAAAGAACATTATATTATATTAATTTCACAACACAATTTGCTTCCTTTAAATTAAATTGTATTTATATATAACCTATTATAGTTTTTTAGACAACAAAAAACTACCGATTTAAGGACCCAAAAATTCTTATATATGATATATCCTGGAGAGCATATTATGGCCAAAAATGGGTTGACGGCCAAATGCCGCATATCGTTCGATGCGCCACTAAAGTCTTATTTAATTAAGCAATGATTTTTTTCTTAACTCTGATTTGTTCAGTAAATTAGGGTAAAAAACTACCGATTTAAGGACCCAAAAATTCGTATATATGATGTCTTCTGGAGAGCATATTATGGCCAAAAATGGGTTGACGGCCAAATGCCGCATATCGTTCGATGCGCCACTAAAGTCTTATTTAATTACGCAACGATTTTTTTCTTAACTCTGATTTGTTCAATAAATTAGGGTAAAAAACTACCGATTTAAGGACCCAAAAATTCGTATATATGATGTCTTCTGGAGAGCATATTACGGCCAAAAATGGGTTGACACCCAAATGCCGCATAGCTTTCGATTCGTCACTAAAATCTTAATTAGTTGGCAATAAAATATTTGAAAAACTAAGAACAAAAATTTTGGCCGATTTTTCAAAAAATGATAAGGGGTTACATCATTAAAATTGTCAAAAATTGGCCAAAAATTAATTTTTTCTGATCTCTAAACTCAATATGCAGATTA
>VNKC01002354.1:0-46674 GCA_008042775.1 Drosophila pectinifera
GTTTTTACGCCACTGCAGCCACTGCAGCCAGCTGCAGTGCACCCACCCTTAGACCTGAGCCCCCTTTTCGCCGCAGTGTGGCAATCTGTCAAGCTTTAAATTGAATTTACGACTTTGTTTTCGTTGCGGGCTTATTTCATCTTCCTTTGTGCGCTGGCCGTGCAATTTCTTGCAATTTCTTTATTGTTTTCCGGATTTTCCCGGCCAGAGAATAGCAGAATAGCAGACATTCCTGCGGTGGCACCCCACTCTTCCGGCAACTGTCAATTTCGGCTGCATTATGTAAATGCAATTCTTAAGTTGCGCCCCGCAATCGATATCTGTCAGCGGAGTCCTAAGTCCTTTGTGCTCCATTTAATTTCCACTCATGCATTGATTCATACAGATTTCAGTGGTATTGATCGGCGGCCCTCGGGTCTATGTATATCCCCATGGCACATAACTCATTGGCGCATTCAGCGATTCAGCAATCAGCGCGGCAAAAGGACCAAAAGGAGCAAAAGCAGCAAAAGGACCAAAAAGGCAAAAATTCGCATTAAATCCGCCTCTCCCCTTGGCCATCTATTTTGCAGTCGAATCTGGGAAAATTGGAATTGGGCTTCGGTGCTCGTTTCGCTTCGCGCTGGAAATTGTTGTAAATTATTCAGCGGACATCAAATGACTGCCAATGATGCGGTCGCCCCGCCTCCCGGCCAATCAATAAAATATGAACGCGGCTTGGGGTCGGGAATATGGGGCTGCAGCGCCATAGTTTCGCCGCAATTAGAGCGCAAGGGATGGCACAGGATGGACGCGGTAGGAGCAGGGGCAGGCACATCCATTGATATGCTAAATGCAGGCCAGCAAAATGACCAACTGACTGACTGATGCCCTGGCCTCTAAATTATGCACTCCACTTGAAAAATGCATTAGCTGGGAATTGATGTGTCTATATATATGTGGAGTGCATTACGTGTCCCCAATCCTCGCAGGCCATCATCCATGCTGAGTCAGATGGGATTCGGGCTCTGGCGGACACATAAATTGCACATTTTCGTGCACACAAAATAGTAAATCAATTCCTATTACTATTACCGCCCAGCTAAGCCTGCTGTCCGGGCTCTGGGCTGCCACATTTCCGGAGTCGTATCCGTAGCCGGATCCTGCTCCCGGTCGGGGCCAGCAGGAGGCACAGCGGGTGAATCCATCAATATATAGCTTAGATCTGACTCTGGCCCCGAGCCTTACGAAACTTGTGAAGTGTCGTCTGTGGCCAGAACGAGGAAAGTGGGAGCGAGGCCGTTCGGGCCAGGAAATTGCATTCTTGGGGCCAAAAGTGTCACGAGGACTCCAGGCAAACAAATCCCCGACCTGATGGGAGCCGGAAAGTTAATTGCTATTACCCCGTCCCGCATGGGCGCTATTAGTTGTGGGCGCAGATGGAGACTCATTAAAAGAGCTGTCAGTGGCGCTGTCACATGCATAAATTACACAATAATCTCATTTTAATGGTTAATTAAATTACCATAACGTTCAGCTGTCAAAACGGACATCAGATTGCGGGCGGGTGACGGGGGGCGGGGGCCGTGACCCGGCGGCAGCGAGTGATTCGTTAAAACGGAAAATTGCAAAATTGCAGCGCAAATATTTGTGTCGGAGGCAATAAAAAGTATTATGCGATTCGTGCATTAAATAAAGCATGGCGTGTCCCCGGAGCTTGGTGCTGTGCCATGCCTGCAGGACAATAAACATGAGGCACCTGGAACGTGCCACGAGCAGGTGGATCCTGGCCAGGCCTAGCTGCGGTGCCTGTGTATGGAGTCCGGGGGCGTGGCACTGGGGCGTTATGTTTATGCATCATAAATGCATTCTGCAGCCGCCGGGATGGAAGGCAACCGCATTGCAGTCGTAAAACATTTGCAACAGCGGCGACTACAAAACAGGCAAAATTGCAACAAATTGCGAGCTGCGAGGGTAGAAAAAACACTAGAGCCACATCCTGGTGAACAAAGGCCACTAAAATGTGCTTACCTATGTGGAAGAGATACTCGCACACGCCGCCATCCGGCAGATACAAGCTTGCGATTCGTATTTATAAACACGGTGGCAACCAGAAGGGGAGGGCACTCTAAAAGCCACTCCTCTCCGGGGGATTGGCAGTGGTTGCCATCTGATTGCTGGCATTTTTTATGTCCTGCCGCCTGCTTTTGGAAGTCGGAATCGCTCGCCCTTGGTTACAGAGATTGGAACAAGTTTACGGCAAATCCGGGCGCATAAACACCGCCCCCGCCGAGGCGAGAGAGGGCCCGGATAAAGGTGGAAAGTTATGCCGTGGCCAGATGCTGGCCGTGGCGGTATTCCGAATATGAAGGAAGCCGGCGGCACTGAATGCATTGCGGAAAATCGATTATGTGCCAGTCCCTCGATCCTGGGCCATTAATCAGTCAGGCATTACTTAGCCAGAAATAGGAACTTGACTGGACTCCACTCTCTCCAGTGGCCTGGATGCGGGCGGCACGCCCTCTGTGTCGGTCGGCTAATGGGGGGCATTTAAAAGCTTTCAGGACCACCGCCAGGACTGTGAGCAATGTGCCCCGGCCACGCCACAAAGGCCACAGATATGGCACTGACTGGAGCCGAAACGGAGCGCCGAGCGTTGAGCGCTTGCTCCTTAAATGGCAATCCTTTAATAAGCATGCCACACCCAGTCACGCTCAGCCACCCCGCCACGCCCCGCTGGTCTCCTGTCGCCTCGGCCCTCAAAGTGGCGTGCATTCGCAACGATTGAATAGTTCAATCAATTAGTTAATTGCAGCCGTGGTCGAGCGGAGTGCACTGCACAAATCGAGGCACTTAGCAGCGGTCATTAGCAGGCAACTCCTGCGAGTCCTGCGAGTCCAACTGCGGATGAGGCGATGGTAGTGGAAATGGAAGTGCAAGTGGGGCGACGATGTGATTGCCAGGAAGGAGCTTGCCAGCTGCCAGTTGGCCAGCTTTGTTAGTTTCCCAGGAAACCAGATAGCTGGAAGTGACACTGGCCAACTCCGAGGCCAGCTGGCTGACACACGTGGTCAGGCACCGAGAAAAATAAGACATCTTATAAATAATATATGTTTAGGTAAAGATATTAATATAATATCATATTTTATAAGGACTTTAGTTTGAAAAATTCCTTTAAGAATATAAAAAATATCATGGATGATAATATAACCCAACAGTCTGGGAATTTGTTGTTCTTAAAGCAGCCATGGTGAGGTTTAGCTTACTTTTTCATAGAATAATTTCTCCTAATTTCAGAACATTTCCTCAACATTTTCCTCAGAACATTTCCTCTAGTTTCACCTTATACATTTATCTTAAAGTTCTCGCTTTCTGCAATTAAATTCCTTGACCGCTCTATTTCTCTGTGCAGCGACAATTAAGAATAATTTTGCTTCGACTGGGGAAAACTAGGTGAAATGGGGCAACAGCTCTTTGAAACGCATCAGGTCGAGCTGTCCGGCAGCGGAGAAAGTGCAAATGGGGGCGTGGCAGTCTCTCGAATCGCCGCCCTGCTGGAAAACACACGCAGCGAACCGGGAACTCAAATGAGGCAGCGGAAAATGAAGTTTTTCCGAGTTGCATCAGCAACTCTGTCGCCGAGACAGAGCAAACAAAAACTTAGCAAATTGCAATTCATCGCTCAGGCGGCGAAAGGGAAAGGGGGAGGGACTGCGCTTAGTACAAAATAAAAGCCGGCAAGAATCATGTTTTATGTCGCCCGCCCGGCCCTGCGGGGGTAGTTCCCCCCCTTCATTACAAGCCATTCAGACGGCGCACCCTCGCCGCTCGGCTGCTCGGATGCCTGACAGCCATTACAGCCCGGCAAAAATGGCGGCGGCACCCGGAAGTCGGCTGTTGCTGCCTCTCTCTTTCCGCTCTCCGCTCTCGCTCCCCCTCTCTCTCGCTGATGAGAAATGACAGGCAATAATGCCGTTAGCCGGCTCCATCTGCATTTATCATAACTTCTGTGTGTTATTTGCCCCGCCTGCCGATGTAAGTGTTTGCCGGGTTTTGTAATCTCTGTCGCGGTAATTGCCAAGTGCGATGCGAGTCCTGGGGATGTGATGTGGTGGCCCGCCTGTTGCCTTCTTATCTGTGTGTTCTTTGGCTTCGAATTCCGGAAGGCAAAGGAAAGGTTCCCTTGCTCTGACAGCTTTTAAGTATGCAATAGTTAGTCCTGATACTTTGTCCTGGTATTCAGCTGTACTTAAGCACTAAGCAGCTGCTTTAAGCCAGAAAAAGAGGCAGGTATCTAGACCAAGGCAAGAGGCAAAAGTATTTGCCTAAGAGCTATTATTTATATTTATATTTCCTGTTAAATTTCTATGGATTCTAAGAGAGTTTCTGTAATTATTCTTGATAAAGTTGAAGGTGAGGGTACCTATATTTAATTAGCAAAATTTCTGTGTAAGTATATATAGATTCCACTTACTTTTGCCAACTAATTTTAATTCTAAACTCAACTCTTCCATCTATTGCTACACTTTGCCGTAGTCCTGTGATTTTCTGGGAAAGCTAAACCCTAGCTAAGCCACACATTACATTTCTGGTCAGCCAATCTCATTACATTGGACAGGATTAGGAGTCTCCTCTAAAACACACGCTGTGTGTGCTGGCATCAATACAAATCCACCAGAAACTCGATTTATGCAGCATCAAAACTGATTATTTACCCCAGCTGGAATCTCATCCAGGCCAGGTTGTAATGTGATGCCGCAAACATGCATTTGAATAAATATTTGATTTGCTTTATTGCATTGGGCTATTGGTAGCTGCATAATTGAACGCCGAATGTGATTAATTGCCAAAGCAAACAGGAGACCGAGGGATTGGACTGTGGACTCAATAATGCAGCTCTTCGATTTAAGCTGTCGGGTTTTTATTTAAAATGCCTGCAGAGCGTATATCAATTAACGTCAATCAGGCATTAAATGCCGATCAATTAAATATTATCTGCTAATTATGTAAGCACGCTTTTTGTAGCTGCCCGGGGCTGCGAATCCAATTTGCAAGGCCCAGCGCACTTTTTTCAGTCCCAGTGCTCTATATTCTGATGACATTCGCACAACTTTGGCACAAAAGTGGACTTCGAGTGGGCTCTCATAGTTGTGCCTTGTGCACGCAGCACGCATACGCACTGTTGGCCAGCACTTTTTTAGCATATCGATGTCGTCAGTGAGTGCAGTTCTGCAAAGTGCTTACGTTGCTTGTTTTTTTTTCTTCTTCAAATGCCTGGCAAACAAATTGAAGCTCTTTGCGAGTTGCGAACGCATGCCCGCCGGATTGTCCTTGAGCCAACCGCCCACATTTCCATTCTGGCGCAGCTTGTCGGGGCTTTGGAAGCACTCCGGAGAGAGGCAGAGAGCGAGAGCGTAATGGAATGCCAAAGCCAAAGCTGGGCAGATGAATCAGTTCATTTTTTGAGGGTAAATCTGAGATTTGGGCAGGTAAAGCGGCCATTACGGATTAGGACCCCGCCCCGAAACAGCCCCATATTCCGGAGCGAAACCAACAGCAGTCGGCGCAGACAGTTGCCGACGAAGCCCGGATAATTGTTACAATATACAAAATTTTCATTTAGTTTATTTGCCCAGCGACAACATGTCGAAACAGCAGCAGGGGCAAACAGCCACGCCCACATCACCCGGCTGCAGGAAGCTTGTGTGCTTATTTGACTTATGTGACGCTGTATGGGTGCACAGCGAGAAATATATGTAAGTCACGGAAATCTCTGTAGAATTTAAACGGTGTCCTAAAGGAAGCTACAAAGGATTCAGCTAACATTCTGGCTCCTTTAAAATTGATTTCAAAATCTACAATGGCACCTCTGACTAGCATAAATATGTATTAAGCTTTAAAATGTTAATAAGCATAACTTTTAATCATGTTTTTAGTTTGGGTGATATATGCATTTTCCAATTTGTTGATTCATTACTTTAAACGCTCTAATGAACTCCCTAATTAATTATACAAATTTCCATTGATTTATTTTGAAAATGAAATAAATTCTGTGAAATAAACCAAGCCAATATTTCTTCACGTGCTGTACACAGGCGTGTGTGTACACAGGCGAATGTTGTGTTTGTGTGTTATTTAAAATGCAGACATGTGTAGCTGGTAGTTGTTACTGTTGTTATTGCTGCTGGTGCGCCATTAAAATCCCAGCAACATTGTTAATGAACTTTTAATGACTTTCTGCGAGTACACACACTAAAACAATATGAACTTTGGGGCCCCCGTCGCCCCAGTCGCCACAGAAGTCTCAGGGCTTCGGCTTTCAATTTGAGAGCTTCGCTTTTTTCCAACACGTTTTTGTGGAGCGGCGCCCGAAACAAGCGTGAAATCCAAATCTATAACAAACTTTTGACACACAGGGACACAGTGCAGCGGGACTGGCAGCTGCAACTGCAACTGAAACTGGAACTGCATTAATATGGGAAATCCAGAGTTCGGTGAGAGCCCCAGGCTCCCGAGGCAACTTGTTTGCTCGGCCCCCGCAGGGCGATATGTTGGCCGGAGTGCGGGTGCCAACGTGTGCCCTGCATCTTGATTAACAAATCAACTGGAATTGGAGTGTGATTGCATGCGATTCGTCGGTAATCGGAAATCTTGGCTGCGGGCCAAAGGCAGGACGGAGCCACCACCAGGCCAAATGTGGAGCACTTTCGCCACCATTTGAGGGAAATAAATCCATCAGCCGCAGGGTATTCCAAGTAAATGAGCCTTAAAGTAAGTCAACATGTGCTGGTAGCCATGGAATTCATACCAATTGCAGGAATATTTTATAGTTTCTCTACTTTTGAATAAGCTTAATTTAATATTCAGATTCCTCGAATCGGTATCACCAATACATGTTGTTAAAAGGAGAGAAAAAATAAAATAAAGGAAATACTTTATAGAAATCTGTGCCAAGCCTTGGCCATGATTCAAGGAATATTAAAACCTAAATTGTGACTCTTCCTGATTTAAAGAATTGACACAGTTTGGCTTTTTCCACAGAAAAAGCACTCACTTCTGAATATTCATATATGCCAGTCATAGTTCCATTTAGATTAGCCACCAAAATGTAAACAAATGCTTCTGATAAACACTTTATTAGCCAAAACCGCACACGATAAGAAATAAAGTTCCAGTTCCACTCTGGCTTCATAATTAGCGCCGCGCTCTTATCGCTGATATTTAAACGCGCGCTTCTCACCACAGCCGCACAGTCGTCCGCGATCCAGTGTTGAGAAAGGTGTGGTGAAGATCGATCAGCTGACCGCTCCGCCTTGCTTAAAGTTTAATCAAAGAAATTAGTGAAATTATCGACCGGCTTAATTTGTATTTCTCCGATCTCTCCGGTTTAGTACAATTTCAAGATGAGCCAGTGGGAGGGCAATGAGGAGATCCAGATCTTCCGCGAGTATCTTCGCATACCGACAGTTCATCCGAACGTGGATTACAGTGAGTCTGCGCTAATAAAGATAAAATATGTGCATATATAGCGCTGCGATAAGAGCTGTGATCTTTACGACCTTGCCATAAACATTTATTATTTATAGCCGCCTGCACGGAATTCTTGAAGCGCCAGGCCGCCAGCCTGGGCCTGCCCGTGGACGTCGTCTATCCGGTGAACGAGCAGAATCCCGTGGTGGTGCTCAAGTGGGTGGGATCGCAGCCGGAGCTGCCCTCCATCATCCTGAACTCGCACACCGATGTGGTGCCCGTGTTCGAGGAGAAGTGGACCCACGGTCCGTTCAGTGCCGATCTGGACGCCGAGGGCCGCATATTCGCACGGGGCTCGCAGGACATGAAGTGCGTGGGCACCCAGTACCTGGGAGCAGTGAGAGCCCTCAAGGCATCCGGCTATCAGCCGAAGAGGACCATCTACCTGACCTTCGTGCCGGATGAGGAGGTCGGCGGCCACCTAGGCATGCGGGAGCTGGTGAAGAGCGACTACTTCAAGAAACTGAACGTGGGCTTCAGCTTCGATGAGGGCATTTCCAGCGAGGACGACTCCTACGCCTTGTACTATGCCGAGCGCACTCTGTGGCGTAAGTTGTACTTTTCACAAAACAGTTTGATTGTTTATGTTGCTAGTAATAATCTTTTCTCGCAGATCTAAAGTTTAAGTTCAGTGGCACTGCCGGACATGGATCGCTCCTGCTGCCCAATACTGCCGGCGAGAAACTGGACTATGTGGTGCGCAAGCTGATGGAGTTCCGCAAGTCGCAGGTCAAGAAATTGGCCGAAGATTCGTCCCTGGATATTGGTGATGTGACCACCGTGAACCTGACCCAATTGAGGGGAGGCGTGCAGAGCAACGTGGTTCCTCCGCTGCTGGAGGCTGTATTTGACATCCGCATTGCCGTGACCGTGGATATTCCCGCGTTCGAGAAGCAGATTCGCGACTGGTGCGAGGAGGCTGGAGGCGGCATCGAGCTGGAATTCGAGATGAAGAACCCCTTCGTGGAGCCAACCAAGATAGACGCTTCGAATGCCTACTGGCTGGCCTTCAAAAAGGCTCTCGATGACCTGTAAGAATGGAGCAAGAAACTAGAAGCATAGCTCTGATTTAAACTATTTTATTTCTTGCAGTGGCCTTAAGACGCGGGTTCGGGTTTTCCCTGGAGCCACGGACAGCCGTTATGTGCGCTATGCAGGCATTCCGGCTCTGGGTTTCTCGCCCATTAACAACACTCCTATCCTGCTACACGACCACGACGAGTTCCTAAAGGCCGACACCTACTTGCATGGCATTGAGGTGTACAAGAAGCTCATTCCCGCTGTGGCCGATTCCTGAAGAACTGGTTACTATATTTTTATTGAAATTATGCATTTTTATAATGTTTTCGTTATTAATATGTATTTTTTTAAAGCTCTGTAAGAGCGGAGGGTCAAAGTCTCAATCGCATATCAGTAAAATAACTTTTAAAGACTAATTGCTTATCGGAACTTTTGTCAACTGGGCTTGAGTGATTTGATTTTTGACCTTATCATACTGACTGTATGTCTCTGTAAATTATAATAATTACTGGCACAACAAAATGTAGGTTTTCAGAGATTACTAGAGCAAGGGAGACTCTGTGCGCATAAAATGCAAGCGTTTCTAATCAACCCCGAGCTGAGAGTCAACAAATGAGCGGACTTAAAACCGAGTAACGACGCGCATTACGAGGCAGTCGGACTATAACAGCAGAGCTTAACAACAGCTCAAAATGAGCTCGGTACAGTGGAAGAAAGATGAGGAGATAAAAATATTCCAGGAGTATTTGCGTATTCCCACAGTGCATCCAAATGTGGACTATAGTAAGAGTTGAGGGTGCTTCCATGATTCGATTATTAGAGTTTCCCATAAATTACCAGCTGCCTGCGTGGAGTTTCTAAAGCGGCAGGCCACAAGCCTCAACCTGCCCCTGGATGTGGTTTTTCCTGTCCTGCCATCGAAACCTGTGGTAATTATGAAGTGGCTGGGCAAGAGCCCCGAGCTGCCTTCGATTATTTTGAACTCGCATATGGATGTGGTTCCCGTGTTTGCCGAAAAGTGGACCCAGGACCCCTTTGCTGCCCACATGGACGAGGAGGGCCGAATTTATGCACGTGGAGCTCAGGACATGAAGTCAGTGGGATGTCAGTATCTGGCCGCCATTCGAGCACTCAAAGCCAGTGGCTATCAGCCCAAGAGGACGGTGTATCTGACTTATGTGCCTGACGAGGAGACTGGCGGAGATATGGGCATGGCCGAGCTGGTGAAAGGCGATTACTTCAGGAGCATGAATGTGGGCTTCAGCTTAGACGAAGGCATCGCCAGCGAGGACGAGTCATACCCCATCTTCTATGCGGAACGCACTCCGTGGCGTGAGTTCAGATTATTTGATAGTGCCTCCTAGACTTTAATCCTCTTCCCTGACAGATCTTCGCCTGAAATTTAGTGGCTCTTCCGGACACGGCTCGCTGCTACTGGATAATACTCCGGGCGAGAAGTTCCAGTATGTGTTGACGAAGCTAATGGAGTTCCGAGGGTCCCAGGTCCAAAGACTAGCCAGTGATCCATCTCTGGACATAGGCGATGTGACCACCGTGAACCTGACTCAGGTCAGGGGAGGAGTGCAAAGCAATGTGGTTCCTCCGCTGTTGGAAGCAGTCTTCGACATACGCATCGCCATCACCCAGGACGTGGATGAGCTTGAGAGGCAGGTCCGCAGCTGGTGCGAGGAGGCTGGTGGCGGAGTAGAACTAGACTTTATCCTAAAATGCCCCTACGTGGAGCCAACCAAGATAGACGCCTCCAATCCCTTCTGGCTGGCCTTCAGGAAGTGCCTGGATGAACTGTGAGTGGCAACGGCTTAATCAGACTGTCCCGCTAATAATGTTTGTGCTATTTCAGTGGCCTGAAAGTTCGTGTTCGAGTTTTCCCCGCTTCCACTGATAGCTGCTACGTCCGGGAGGCCGGAATTCCCGCCCTGGGCTTCTCCCCCATTAACAACACCCCGGTGCTGCTGCACGATCACGACGAGTACCTACGGGCCGACACCTATCTACACGGCATTCAGGTGTACAGGAAGCTCATCCCGGCCCTAGCTGACTCATAGAATATTCGGACGAACTGGCCTTTGGTACTGCCCTATTTTTAATTCCAAAAGCCTGATGAATCAAACATGAATTAAATACCATCGCTCGATACACCATTCAGTGTTTGATTTGCCTTATCGCCTGTGAATTCCATATCATTTTATAGTGAGTAATATTTGGAGTCGATGAGTGTTAGGCCCGAAATTAAATGTTTAAGTGTTATGATTACCTCAAATCATATCGGTTAAAAATGCAAATATAAGAAGAATCTGATAGTAAAGGGGGTTTACTTGTTGTGGTTCTTTTCAACATAATTATCAGATTAGTTTTATATTAAGTAAGATTACCTCAAATCATATCGGTTGAAAATGCCAATAAAAGAAGAGGGGTTTACTTATTATGGTACTTTACAACATAATTATCACATTAGTTTTATATTAAGTAATAGAAGTACTTAACTATTAAAGGACATGATTTAAGCCTTAAAATGGTCTATATTAAGGCATTTCGTTTTAATACATTGTAGTCTAGTCCAGAATTTATCCTAAATCAAATATTATTTTAAACTTCACTCTAAAGAAACAGAACTAGTAGACTTATAAGGGTATACAAACTTCGATGAGTGAAGCTTCTACTGGATTTATTATAACTATATCGAATAGTGCCACCGTTTGCTATCAGACATTTGTTTTGGGAGCATTTTTTGAGCAGGAATACATGTGGTTATCATTTTGGGAACGGCAAGCGGCTTCGCTGATAGCGCAGTCATTATTTGATAATAATTAAAAACCAAGGCCATAAAATCAAAATAAGCCAAATCGAAATTCCTGTATAAGCTCACGGCTCGGCGAGGACGGCACATTCGAGTTGGATCGCTGACAGAGTAGACTTCGTCGCAAAATGAGCTCACAAAAATGGGAGGACAACGAGGAAATTAAGATTTTCCGGGACTACCTGCGCATAGCCACCGTCCAGCCAAATGTGGACTACAGTAAGGAAACCCTTGGGGATCCTGAGACATTTTTGTTGAATGCTCTTTAAACTTCCAGCCGAGTGCGTGGAGTTCCTGAAACGTCAGGCCCACAGCCTGGACCTGCCCGTGGACGTCATTCATCCTGTGGAGGACAAGCCCGTGGTGATCATCAAGTGGCTGGGCACCGAGCCGGAGCTGCCCTCGATCATTCTCAACTCGCACATGGACGTGGTGCCCGTGTTCCGCGACAAGTGGACCCACGATCCCTTCGCCGCCGAAATGGATGAGGAGGGCAACATCTACGCCCGCGGCACCCAGGACATGAAGTCGGTGGGCACCCAGTACCTCGGAGCCATTCGCCTGCTAAAAGCCAGCGGGGTTCAGCCCAAGCGCACCATATTCGTGACCTTCGTGCCGGACGAGGAAGTCGGTGGGAAGCTGGGCATGATGGAGTTCGTCAAAACCGAGTACTACGCCAATATGAACGTGGGATTCAGTCTCGATGAGGGCGGCACCAGTGAAATAGACCTCTTCTACGTCTTCTATGCCGAGCGCATGCGATGGGGTAAGCCTGCCCAGCCCCAGCTAGCTTAAGGATACCTATAACAATTCCTATTCTGCGCAGGAATGAAGCTGGACATCAGCGGAACCTCGGGACACGGCTCGATGCTGCTGCCCAACACCGCCGGCGTGAAGCTGAACTACATGCTGAACAAGCTGTCCGAGTACCGCGAGTCGCAGGTCCAGCGCCTGGCCAGGGATCAGACCATCAACATCGGCGACGTGACCACCATCAATCTCACCAAGCTGAGCGGCGGAGTGCAGAGCAATGTGGTGCCCCCGCACTTCGAGGCCGTCTTCGACATGCGCCTGTCCATCACCCTGGACGTGGCTGCCTTCGAGAAGCAGATCCACGACTGGTGCGAGGAGGCGGGCGGCGGCATTGAGATCTCCTTCGACGAGAAGGAGCCCTACGTGACCCCCACCAAGATCGACGACTCCAACCCCTTCTGGCTGGCCTTCAAGGCCGCGACGGATGAGCTGTAAGCTGGAGTCTATTATGGCGCTTTAGGCCGCTTTGGTTTATAACAAAAAAATCTATTCCAGGAACCTGAAGATCTACCCGATTGTCTGTCCCGGAGGCACCGACAGCCGGAACATTCGCGCCCAGGGAATCCCGGCCCTGGGATTCTCGCCCATCAAGAACACCACGATGCGAATCCACGACCACGACGAATTCCTGGGAGCGGACACCTACTTGAAGGGAATTCAAATATACAAGAAAATTCTGGGCAACCTGGCCGCAGTCTGAAAGTAATTCGAAATATAGAATGTTAACGGAAACCTTATCGCAATAAAGATTGATCAGTTTTTGTACTAATTGATATGAAAATACCAAACTATCTATCTTATCTTATCTTGGCTTTATTAAACGAACATGTTTCCGCGACGAGATATCACTTGTATCTAAAGAATACCAGATAGTAGTAGATACACCCTATAGAGGGAATAAAGATACAAAGCGTTAGTACCGAAAAACCCATAAAGCCCATTATAAAATGAAAATCATCAATCAAAACCAAGTTGATGGATTATATTTGATTCAATCTGAATATTTTTATCCGAAAATGCAGACCAGTTTCATTGTCTGTGTTCAGATAATAATAATTTGTGAGACCTCCTAAAGAGTGGATGTTATTTCGTTTATAGAACTGCGATTTGATAATCATTTAAATGCCTTGAACTAAGATTTTAAAGAAAGCATCCCGAAAATATAAGCCTATTCGTAGATTATCACTTCCAGAGGCAAGATTGCTGAACAGGATTCGCCCAAAATGAGGAATATTCAAGTGGAAGCGGTCCAAATAAAGTCATTTTTCCAGCTGACACTTGCTTGAGCGGCATTTAAGTGTACAAAGATATTATTCGTAATATGTCTGAGGTTTAAGCAATGATAAAACGTGTAGTTTCAGAATAAAGATAAGCCAATTCAAAGTAAATGGGAAAACCGCAGTCAATTATGACTTTTAGCAGGAAAAATTGCTTGCCTTGAGTGAGGTCGCACTAAACGTGGCCAAATTTTGAAAGGATCTGATTAGAATGTTTGTCACTAAATTTGGTAGATCTAGCTCTAGTAGATTCTGAGATCTGTGTTTGCACACGGACGGATAGACGGAGAATATATCTAGAATATATATACTTTATGGGGTCGGAGAAGAATACGAGTATATAAAGCCAGCGGACGAGTTGAGACGTTTATTCGTCGTTCATCTCTCTTTGCGTTAACATTATAAGGGAAAGATAATTCCAAGATGAGTCTGGAGAGCTGGGAGAACAATGAGGAAATTAAAATATTCCGGGAGTACTTGCGTATTCCTTCCGTACATCCTGATATTGATTATAGTAAGGCCTTGGTCAAACCCGATTTCACAGGATTCACTTACAAGCTTCTCACTAGCTCCTTGCGTGGAATTCATAAAGCGTCAGGCTGATTCCCTGGGTCTTCCCGTGGACGTTGTCCACCCAGCAGTTGAGTCAAAGCCCGTGGTGATCATCAAGTGGCTGGGCACCGAGCCGGAGCTGCCCTCGATCATCCTCAACTCGCACATGGACGTGGTGCCCGTGTTCCGCGACAAGTGGACCCACGATCCCTTCGCCGCCGAAATGGATGAGGAGGGCAACATCTTCGCCCGCGGCAGCCAGGACATGAAATCGGTGGGCACCCAGTACCTCGGAGCCATTCGCCTGCTGAAAGCCAAGGGCTTCCAGCCGAAGCGCACTATTTACGTGGCCTTCAATCCGGACGAGGAGACGGGCGGCGTCCTGGGCGTAGGGGAGTTCGTCAAAACGGACTACTACAAACAGATGAATGTGGGATTCAGCATGGACGAAGGAGCCACAAGCGCAAGTGATGTGCATTTGCTGTTCTACGCCGAGCGTATTCGATGGTGTGAGTGTAGTCCTTGAGCTCTACTCGGCAGGGGAGTATAATGAGCTCGCTCCGTTCCAGGTATAAAATTGAAGGTCAGTGGAACCTCTGGCCACGGCTCTCTTATGTTGCCCAACACCGCCGGAGTGAAGCTGGGCTACGTGTTGAACAAGCTGCTGGAGTTCCGTGAGTCGCAGAACCAGCAACTGAATTCCGATTGGGACTTGTTCGGGGGCGATGTTAGCACTGTGAATCTCACCCAGCTGAGCGGCGGAGTGCAGAGCAATGTGGTTCCTCCGCTCTTCGAGGCCGTCTTCGACATGCGCCTGTCCATCACCCTGAACTTGGCTGGCTTCGAGCAGCAGATCCGTGACTGGTGCGAGGAGGCGGGTGGCGGCATCGAGCTGGAGTTCCTGCGAAAGGACGCTTATGTGGCACCCACCAAGCTGGACGACTCGAACCCCTTTTGGTTGGCTTTCAAAGAGGCCATTGACGAACTGTGAGTACATAATGCTTAGTGTTTTGGACTTGACACTATCTCTGTGCTTCTTTAGTGGTCTAAAAGTCAGTCCCATTGTGTGTCCGGGCGCCACCGACTCCCGATATATTCGCCAGAAGGGAACCCCCGCAATTGGGTTCTCACCCATCTTAAACACGACCGTGCGGATCCATGATCACGACGAATACCTGCAGGCCGACACCTATTTGAACGGCATTGAAGTGTACAAGAAGATTATTCCCTATCTGTCTGAGGTATAAGCAATAATAAAACTAGAAGTGTGTTCATTATAAAGATAAACCGATAAAAAATGCGTGTGCCAGATTTAGATATATGGAGATATCTACCACGAGCCAAGAAACCACAAATGTTATCAAATCAAATGTTTTAAGCTTTCTAAACCCTCTTGTAGTCGTTTATTAATCAATTGATATTCCTCATTATTTTGGAACAACGTAGCCAAGCTTGTGTTTTAATAAATTAAGATCAGTCAGTTGCTTAAATTCTGTGTAGAATCACTCGCTAGAACTCTTTGCAGATCCCTGTTTTTGATGTTATCCCCGAGGGGATATAAAATTTCAAGTTATCCGCTCCGGAAGACTGGAAGATGTGCTCTCCTTGTTGTGCTCCGGCGCCATGCTTTCGGAGGCCGCTGTCGCAACTGCGTCCGATGAAGAGGCACTACTGCTGCAGTGCGGACTCCAAGTGCGATCTGTGCAGCCAGCGGCCGGAGTTCTGCAGCAACTATTTGCGGAACAAGCAAATAGTGGACTCGCTGAGCTGCCTCTTCCGCATCAGCCAGTTCCAGGTGCTGGCCACGCTATTCCGCCTGGCCACCGACGAGATGAAGCCGGTGTGGTACTATCCCCGCGATCGCGTCTGGCCGGTGATGGAGAACGTGAAGACGCCGTACTCGGAGCTGCTCGACCTGAAGGTCTACGAGAGCCTGTACGATCGCTGCGGGCAGCCGATCGATCCGCTGGACCGGAACAATGTCTACAAGGTGATCCGCCTGATTTTCCTGATCCCGGTGCTGGTGCCCGATCACAGGGAGCGCCTCATGGCCATGCTGCGGCAGCTCAACACCCGCGCCATCTGTCCCGTGAACCTGGAGATACTGCTGATGATCCTGCATAACCTGAGGCTGGACCGGCTGGTGTTCGATATCTTGGAGCGAGACGGACGGCTCCGGCGGTTCTACGGAGCCCGGCAGTTCTGGAAGCTGGTTCAGATGTATCAAGAGGAGCCCGTCCCCGAGAATAGCACTGCGGTGCGCAAACGGCGCCGGAAGAAGGACTACAAAATTTCGGTCAAGAACATCTACGGGCAGAAGAGGTTGCCCTCACAGCGCAGGTCCATCCCCGTGCCGATCTTCTGCACCCGCCGTCCTATTCAGAGCGTGGAGACCGTGGATGCCCCCAGTCGAGTCGAGGAATCCATAGTACGATCAGAACCCAACTCGCCCTCCCGACGCGGCAGCCTCAACTCTCAGCGGAGCTCCACCTTCCAGAAGCCTCTGGCGCCGGCCCAGGTACAACGACCAAATGGAACACCCGGGTGGATTCCGGCGTCGGCAGCAGGCGCCAGTCACTTGCTACCACATAGTACCCCAATCCTTGGGCTTCGCTCTCTCTATCTCACTTGGTAATCGCGGTTTAAATTAGAAATAAAATAAAATTTAAGGTTTTTATAAGAGATAAGATAAACTATTTAGTGAGCAGATAGGCGCCTTGTAATCTGATCTTAGTTTAGTACCCCTATCATACCAGGTGACTGTTAAACAGAATATCTCTCCTCCGCTTTTAGAGCTCTATTGGCCGACAGGTTGTTAACCCCAACCAACTATTTGCATTGTAAGTCATGGATGAGGAAATCGAGGGATGACTTCAGCCCTGGTAACGTCCCAGTACTTTAAGGAAACTAACGCTAGCTTCTGTCTAGACAAAGGTGTGGTCACTGAAACCCACTCCTGTCTATGCCGAGCAATTGTTTGTTCTAAAACAATCTTCACAGTAAAGAAAAAGTTTACTAGTTTGGGTTTATTGAACCAGCTAGCCATGAACTCATGTCAACCATATAATGCAGTTACCCTACTTTAAGTATCCCCTAGACATTATAAATACATATTTGATCAACTGGGAATCCTAAGCGTACATGACGCTAATTTTGACTAATTTATGTGGTAAATAATCTTAAAAAGCTGGTAGTAGGCGGTACACCTCCACATCACCTAGCTTACAGCATTAACTTCCACCGGACTGTGAGAAAGCGACTCTTAGTCCCTAATCCCCAGGCGACTTTCAGTGCAGAAGCCTGTCCTGCTGGCAGGGTATTTGCGAACTGCATGGGACTCTCACCCGCATTGGGCTCTGCTGGCGCATAGCGCATACGCCACGTTGTCCCGTTCAGCCGTTGGACTGAGGGCTGTCATCGATGTGACAGCATCGTAGAGCGGGTTTGCGAGACACTGCTGCCGAGCGGACGAGACAGGTGGGAGTGAGTTTTGTCAGTTAGTCAAACAAAATAAATTTTAAGGCCCCCACCGGAGTGTTTCGAGGGGGGGTGGGAGGAGGGTGGGCCCTAAGAGGAGCTAAACTCCTGCATGTCAGTCTGTGCAAATTGTCAGTTGGGCATCACTTTGGAATGCCTGACATGTGAGTGGTGCCAAGGGCAATAAATTATGCTGGGGCCGCAGAATGAATAATGGCTACGTGCTCTCAAAAGCGTCGTCCCTTTGCCAACCAGTCCCTGGCCCCTGGGCTCCTCCCGAAACCCCCCTTGAACGCCAGTTTCTGTTTTGGCTGCAACTGTGACCCTTGCGTGCCGATTAGACATGTTAATGCATGTGTCAGGGCAATGAAATATGTATTGATGGGGGGCCCCCAGTGGCCCAGGACTCGTCCTTTGTGCGGCCAGGAATTATGACAATTTATCAGGCAAATGTCACAGACTAGGCGGGGTTTCGGAGGGGGCTGCATGCCGAATGCCTTCCGCGCAATTAACACTGACCATTAGTGGCGCCAGTTTGGCATAATGAGTGCCGTCCAGCCCTTTAACACTCTCGTTGCCGCCCGGCAACTTAATGCATATCATTTTTACTTTTAATGAGCTGCTGGCAGTTGGCGGCGCAGCCGGGCCCGCTTTTTTCGCCCCCCAACGCCTGTCTGGTCTCTGGAAAGTGCACTTAATGTGCAGCAAGTTTTTGCAGCCCACCTGCCACGAACCCACTTGAAAGTAAGTTCTGGGCGCTCGGCTCTGGGTGCTGGCAGAGGATTCTGGCTGCTGAAACCTGAATTTCCTTTTTCCACCTCGGTTCTGCTTTGCATTTTAAATTTCCCAGTAAGTGTGTGTGTGTGTAAGAGTGCGGGGAAAGTTCGGCAACTTTTACATTTCAATTTTAATTTCTTTGCCCTACACTCAATGCAAACTTTAAGCCACTGCACATGCCTCGAACCTGAGCAAATTCTTAATGGCCCACTCACACTAATTAGAGCCCCCAAAAGTTGGCGATGCCTTTAAGGAATCCCATTTCCTGGCTCTGGCTCCCTGGCTCCCTGGCTCCTTGGCTCCCAACTCCTCCGGCGTAGCAGCTTTCATTTGCATTTGGCGGCAGGCAGCGGGGATTTTTTATTACCGTCCGAAGTTTATGACAAATAAAACCCACAACAATCACAATGGAAAAACTCGTTCCTAATTAAATTCAATTTACTTGCGACTGCTGCGGCTCGATGTCCCGAGCTGGAAGCCTCATGAACATTATGGCCATGCAATTAAAATCCAAGATTAAACGAGCTTAGGCTTGTATCTGTGAGGGCCTCCCCTTGAAGTACATGTGTGCACTGGAAACATCAGCCCACAGTTCACAAATTGTCTTCAAAAACACAACATTTATTAAAGCCTCTACTATACTTTAAGTGAAACGTTTAAAGTTTTCTTTGCATCTAGAAACCTTGGCTTATATCGACTTACCAAGCAGATTATTCAATTATAAAATTGGTAGAAACCTCTTTTGGATTGCATTCAATTTGATATATTAATATTTCTTAAGATTTGTAATTTTTTATTTTTTGGGAAAAATATACCATATTTTCAAGGCTGTATTTCTCGTTTTATTGCTTTATAATTGTTATTTGATGTACCAGTTCTTATTAATATGTTTTAGCTATTTTCCTGATCACTTTCAAAGCCTAACCCATTTTGCTGAGTGAATTTTTGTGCCACCAGCCCAAGTGTGGCACATACATTCTGGCTTGGGGACAACAAAGTGTTTTTATGCGACACAGAGGCAATTGTGCCGCATTGTCTCCTAATGTGCCACAGCTGCACAGTGGGCCGCACAGGTGACCAGGCCTCGTCGGCGACATGAAAATTAATTTTGAATTAGGAAAAAGGAGAAAGAAACCCGGGGAAACTCGTAGAGTGGAGGTTAATATGCCGTAGATCAAAGTCGGGCTCTAGATGAGATACCATTTGCCACGCCCCCGGACTCGCACAGCCCTCCATTGTGCCGGGATATGGCTGCCTGTCGCCGGGATATAATAAACGCAAGTTGAAGCTGCGGCGGAGGCAACTGACTGAAAAGTGTCATTAAAGCGCCAGCACGCCCTCACGCCCACACGCACTCGCATCCGCACGCTTAATAAAGTCAATTGAAGTCTCCGCGGCGCTTATGTGTGTGCGGCAAATAATTTATTTTGTCGTTAAAGCCAACTCCCGGCGATGGCGAAAAAAGAGAGGAGCAAACTAATTAACTTGTTTAGCGCCAAAGCTGCACAATTTCTACGCTCGCAGCTTAAGCTTAAGCGCCGCTGCCGCTGCCGCCCAACTAATGAGCTCCTGTGTGCAGCCATAGCTTCATATCCTTTATAGTCGTTGTGCTGGCTTGTGTGGGTGCCCGCTATACCCTTGGGTGTGCGTAAGTGTGTGTGTGCGACATTAAGAGCGGTCCTGGGAAAATTCTTCTAAAAAGTTGCGCCTGATTAAGCCCTTGCGGCCAGGGCAGAACTGGGGACGATGGAGCTTTGCCAGCGGGTTTCCGGTCTAGATAGCTGGTCCCCACTTACAGATTAACGTCTGATAGTTGAAAATTCCAGAGTTCCGAATTATTTTGACGCAATATGCGACTAAGCTTGATATAATTTTGTCAGCATAACTTCGAAATTGTTTTCAGAGAATATCTAGCAACTTATTTAAGAGATAATAACTTCTAAACGTTGAATAGCATATAAAAACAAGGCGCTTTCTTATTTTTTCCTTTGCAGTGAGTGCTTATGAGTATGTTTAAAAAGAAAATATTTATCATCTAAACAAAATTTGTTTAAAATAAACCCATTTTGAGTTTTATTAGTAGTAGAAATATTGCTACAACCCGAAGCTGCAATTTTAACGCTATGTTGGACTGTCTAAACTTTGTCTAGAAAAAGACCGAAGCGAGATGATAAATAGATACGAGCCATGCTTCTTGCAAAAGCTTATACAAATACCTATGTGTGATATTCTTTTATTATTTTGCATGTATTTTTTGCTGCCGAACGTCGGTTCAAGTCGTGGAAGTTCGCCTGTAGCTTCTTCTGGCACTGTCGCTGTGCAAACTTTATTGCATACGCCCCGGCGCAATATGAGACCGTACCGGAAATGGCATTGCGGGCCAAGCCAAAAAAGGAAACATCGAAAACATGCAAAAGCAGAGCAAGCTTGCCATTTTCCTTCAGCCTTTGCCGCGCATCAACGCTTCGCGACTCGGCGTCGTCTGTGTGGGCTAGCAATTGCAATTTCATTTCCGCTCGCTGGCTTTTTATTTCCCCTCCGCCCCTTTTTGCCGTCTGCGTGTTTGCAGTCGCCGTTTCGTTTATTCTCAAGCAATAAGTATTTTTGGCTGCTGTTTCAGCTACAGCTTCGGCTTCGGCTTCTGTTTTTGTTTTGTTTTGTTTTGTCGCTGGCGCAGATACGGGAAATTCTTGCATAAACTCTGCTGCCAACTTTGGCTGGAGAGCGGCCTGGGAATGGGACTGGAGCGGGAAAGCCAGATAGCTAGGGCATCTAATTGAAACCGAGCAAAGGAATGCAGGGGCGGAGTATCCGGTGGTGTAACAAAGTGCAACAGGAAGTGGCAACACAGCAGCTGCAATTGAATTTGCCACGAAAATGCAAAATGAAGCTGAAATAAAAATTTAATTTGCTCTTCCTCCGTGATTGGAGTGGAGTGCCGTGCATAGAACTTTATTTGGAACGAGCTCGCTCACTCGGCTCTATGCCAACAGAAAGTCAATAAAGAGCGATGCTGAGATGTTGACTTGTCCAAGTCCTGTTAGACCTGTTATTCCCCTTGTCATTGTCGGTTTCGGCTGCTCTTGGCTTCTAAGCCAGATTCAGGGCCCCCAAGTCCGTCAGCTAATTGCAACTTGAACGGAAAACTTTTGGCACTTTTGTGTTCTATTCAGCAGACGGGGATCATTTTTTGGCCGTCGTTTCACTTACAGTGTTTGCTTTGGCCCGAGAGGCATTTCATCATTGCTCTTGGCCGCTGGCAAGCGCTGCGTATACGCAATATTATTTTTACAACTGTCAGCAGTTACCAGAGAAAAGTTTGGCAGAAACCCAACTTCAAACTTTCGCCAGAAAATAAACTTTCGTTGACAATTTGTCAGGGATTTCTGACTATTTTCCAGGGACACGGCAGTGCCACTGAGCGCTGACTTGTCTGCAGAGAGAGAGTGGCTGTGGATGTGGAGACAATTTCCCAAATTTGATAACTGGCGGCAAAACTTTAGCCAGGGCTTTTAGTTTTTTAAGAACATAATATCCATCTTGGTCTCAATTTTAGCCGTTCACGCTCCGCACCCGCCTAATTGCATAATTTGTATGCAGGATTTTGCGGCTGGCTGCAATTTCTGTGGCCCGCATTGTGTGGAATAAAAACTTTTATGCGCCTGTCCTTAGTCGACGTTTCGTTTTTGGCTTTTGGTTGCGTTTCGGAGCAGCAGGCCTCCATTGTGTTTCGCTCTTGTGCCGTAAATTATTATCGCTTGTGTGTCCGCTACCTCTCTCTTTGGCCCAAAGTGTTACATCCTGCGGAGGGCCCTGCCTCCTCTTCATTTTCGGCTTGCAAACTGTTATTATCTGTCTCCCCGCTCGTTCCTACATTTACGGCTCCCTTCTCTGCCTTCTCTCTCGCAAGGATCCTAAAACTCGGAGTATGCCTGTGTGTGTGCCTGAGTTATCGCATACAAGCTATAAACTCACAGTCGAAGTAGCGAACGTTATAATTTATTTATGGTAATGCGTACACACACAGAACGAGAGAGAGAGAGAGAGACATACACGGGCACAGGGACATTCTGGTCCTGGAAGAAAGTTTTATGTGCGCTATACCTCAAGACCTCCACGCCCATCACACTCGACACCCCAAAAGTCGTTTCGTTTAACGTCCATGCCGAATCCCTTTATCTTGCTTTTAATTTTTCCGTGGCACCTCGCAGCTGAAATATTAAATCAACTTTTCCCTTACAACATTTCCCCGGTCTCAGATTCGGCTTCGTCTTGTCTTCGGTCCCAGAAATCCAGCTGTGAGACCCGACGTGAGGTTCCTTCGGCCAAAGCCATGTCAAATGCCAATCACAACATAAAGAGAAATTTAATATAGCAAATTGTAATGTCAAGGAGATTTCGTCGACAAAGTCAATATCAAGATGAGTTTTTCCCCCGAATTTATGTAAGCACAAAGGCAGCGATGCCCGCCGGCAAGTTGTCTGCCAAACAGACTGAAAAGCAAGGTCGCTGCCTCACGCCTCGCACCGCACGCATTACGTATACGCCGCGTGCGTCAAGAGAATTTCTCTTGACTTAATTTTGGGTTGAATCCCACCTTTTCACTTTACCCGGTACTTGTCTCTTTGTCGAGTATGCTGTATACATGCAAATTTATGTAAAAGCGTGAAACAAGGGTTCCTTATCATCAACTCAAGCTTACGGAAGGGGGAAACATCAGTGGGATTTCCCAAATATTACTTATATAGTTATTTACTTTAGATTCTCTGGGGAGGCATACCAGCTTCTTCTGACTGACAGTGAGTACCCAGTATCTCTCAGTCGTAGCCCTCGGCCGGCGACTTCTTCTTTTGTATTGTTTTTCCAGGGCTCTGCGTCAACCGCAGACACAGCAATTAATATGCATAATTTGTAACTGTTTTCGTCGTCTCGAAATCACTGCGGGAATGCTGTCAGCAAACGCTCCTTAAGTCGGGCCATAAATAATGGCAGCTTAACAGGCTGGCACTCATCCTACGCACTCCAAGACCAGACCAGGCCCGACCAGATCCTTCAGCAGACCATGCGACATCCCATTTGACATGTGCTTAGCTGCCATAAAGCCTAATGCCCCGACTCCCCGAATATCTGGTCATTGTGTCGGGTAATTGATAGGCCAGCCGACATTTTCGGGCTACAGACTCGCATCTTCGATTTGGGCCAAGAGCTGTGGCAGAAGCAGTAGCAGAGCCCGCCTCACCGGTCCAGAACCCCTTGAAAACTCATTAGTTGCAATATGTGACCGACTTGCCTAACTGGACCAAATCGTCCAGGCATCATCCTGCGGCTATTAATTAAAATTGCACACATTTCTCTCCGGTGTCCTCCTCCGCTCCATGGCTATGAAAATTTAATATTGGCCCGGCAGTAAATATAGATGTTGGAGCCCAGAACGAGAGCCGACAAGCTCACATACGGCCCGCACACAGCTCGTCTTACATAATCAGTTAAGTGGCACACATACGTTTGAGTGGCTCAATAGACGGGGATGGGAACGGCAACGTGGGTTGGGAGTGGATATGTGGATGTGTGGATGTGGTCATGGAGCTTCTACAGCTGTTTGGGGCCTGCCACACAACAATATGAAAGTGAAAAATGAGTTTGCTCAAGTTTTCCCCTTCATGGGCAAGTCGGAGAAAAAATGTTTTAGTTTCGCCTTAGCTGACAACGAAGTTTTGTTGCTCCGAAACCAATTTGTCTTATTGGAGGGGACGCAGTGCAAGATTTATGAAAGATGCTCCTTGCAGCAAAGGCTGCCATGTAAAACAGACAGGGGAACACGCAGAAAGTTCATTTCAGAGGAATAACTACTCGGGAATTGTGAATTTATTGGGTGACACACTAGTGACGAAAACTCATTAATATAACTTATTATAATATATAATATAATTTAATTTACTGTGACATAATATCCTCAGCATTTACTTATTTCGAATTTAAGCAGAATCCTTTCAAATATCAACTTAATTTATTACTTTCTCTGCAGGCTCTCTAAGTGGAACATGTAATCTGCCCTAAATCCGAGTTAAGCAGTTAATTAGCATCGGTGATCAAAGGAAAGGCAGCCAGTGCCTGTGGCAATGCGTGTTGCGATTTCATAAGCGGATCTCAGCCATTTTTAACCTTCCGAGAGAAGTAAAGCATTCTCCATTTGCCATTTACAGGCATTCCGTGTACCTGCCGTTCCTCGGCTCCCGCACACATGCAGGCAATTTGCTAATGTGTACGTGCAGGACTCGACTCCCGCCACAAAGAAATTAACCGAGTGGCGGCGAAGGCTTGCAGGGATTGGCAAGGACGCCAGGACGCAGGGCACAATGCTACAGAGGAGACCATAAAGCAGACGAAAGCTGAATGCACAACAAGGAGATAAGTGGGCGTGGGCCGGTGAATAAAAGAGTAAAGTGAGTAAAGTTTGCAGCGGATTCATAAGTTTCCCTGTTCGTTTTTCCGAAAATGCTCTTCTTTTCCTTTCTACTTTTTTTGTGTGAGAACAGAGAACCGAGAACAGAGAGAAATTGTTGTGTCTAGTTCTGGTCATATTTCCTTCGGACTTGGACCTGTGTGTCACTCCAGGGAAATTTTCACTGCAAGAAGGCAAGAAAATTGCTAGTTTCAGACATTTCAGCTGCTGAGTTCCCTGGCTGGTTTTCGGTTTTTTCGGTACTCGTTTTGGCATGCAATATGCAAATCCGCTTGGCCGGGAACCGTGGGAACAGCTCGGGAAATTGCAATGCTAATGAAAGCCCCAAACTCCGCCTGGCTTTCCGCACCTGAACTTCTGTGAGGGCTTCTCCGCACCTTTCCCGGAATCGGAACCCTAAATAGGTGCTAATGCCCGGGCCAAATGACCAGACAGCCGAATACTTATGTCGTTAACTTTTACAGCCGTTTTTATAACTTCTCGGGCCACGGTGTAGTTGCCGCGCCACACATCACAGATCCTAGTTAGCATCCTGCAAACTTTTGGCTGCGTGTCGGCAATTTATGCAACAGTTTGACAACATAAAAGTTTATTACATAACTTGCACTGCCCGGAGAGGCTGTTACCAGACAACTATCCATCTCCTACTCATGCTCGGTGCCATAAAAATATACCCCAACTCTGCTGACCAGAGGATGGCAGGAGGATATCAGCCACAAGTAAAGCTGTAATGTGCCCACATTTTGATTTAGTTTTCGGTTTCACGGGACCTTGGCTTAAGCGGGAGGAGAGGAGATACCTAGTTGGATGTAGGAGTGGCTCTAAGTGGCGCTTATATAAAATTATGCATATCAAGTTTATGGCTGGCAGCCATTTCACACACAAATACACACCAGCTCCACAGCTCACCAGCTCCACAGCTCACCAGCTCGGCTGTCTGCACATATAAAGTGGAGTGACTGTACCCAGGCATTGTGTGCTGGAGCCCGGAGTCTATTTCTATTTTACTCGCATTTTACTCACATTTTATTTTGTGCAACAACAACAAAATCCCCCAGCTCTCAAATTGCGAAATGCACAATGCAAAGATTTATTTTCTGCTGACAAACAGAGCGTCATTTGTTGGTAATCGATGGACAAGAGCCCCGACTTGCAGGCTCCTAGGCGGAGTCGAACTAGGCGACTGCAAGAAGGTCTATGGCTGTTGGCCTGGCTATTTATGCATATAGATGGGGGCGACTGGCAATGAATGGCTCCGGATTATTGCTTAGATGACAGCCCGAAGGCAGTGGCTGCAAATCAAGGAAATTCCTTGCGATCCCGGCTAATTTATTATCATTTTTACGACTAATGCAAGGCTTACACAAAGGCGGATCGAAATTGGACCGGGAAATGGAAATGGAAGTGGGATGGAAATGGAAATGGAAATGGAATGGAAATGTATGTCATGCATAAATCATAACGGAGCTTTGCTGCGGCTGTGTGTTTGTGTGTTTCTCTGTGCGTCTTCTTTGTGCTTGATTAGCGTCAACTGGTTATGGTTATATATTTTGTGCTGCATACTTTCGGGGCACTTCCGTCTCGCTGGGATTACTTCCGCTATTCGACAGATAACCGGACGAGGCCCAAATATGATTTCCACGAACATTTACGCTTAAAGCCTAAGCTGCCAGACAGGAGTTTTGTTTGACTTTCATTCCCCCCTCCCCGCTAAACTTTCCTTAAGAAAACTCCGAGTTCCGTTGAGAACTTTTCAATTAAAAGCAAAATCAGGGAGAGCGAAGGAGGCCGCACAATAACCAAACAGAATTCCAGCCATGTGTCAAAATTTCAGTGTAACTGCAAAGTCCCGGCAAATTCAAATTCGTAGCTCAGTTGCCAACAATTTGGTTATATAAACTTTTCAAATAATTTATGCCATTTGGCGAATACTTGCCTAACGCCCGAAGTTTGCGAATAAAAAGCGAAATTCATGGCAAGGAGGCGATTACGCACTTAGACGATATAAAAAGTAAACGCTTCGAGTGTAAAATAATAGAAAAAAGGGAATTATAAGACATCAAAGTGAAATTTATGCGGAAACAAAGGCACCGGAGTCCGGACGACGAAGCTGTAAATTGGCAGACTTTGTTTGTATTTGTGACACGCTCGAAAGGCACAAATACAAAACACAAGGACACATGTGCAGATTCTCGGGTTTCTCAGAGCAAGCTGTTTAAAATTCTGCGTGTGTATGTGGCGGCGCCTGGCAAAAATTTCAAATGCCTTATTTTCGTATATTTTTTCACTTTTTGCCATGGAAACTTTGGCGAATCGCAATAATTTAGCTTGAAGGCCGCCTTCGTGTCCCTAAGTGTGTGTGTGTGTACACACACTTGTGCAGCGGACTATTAGCACATACACACACAAACACACACAACAATGGACGAGAAAGGGGAAGGAAACGCAGAGAAATAAAACCAAAATGGCAAACAAAACAAACACAACGCAAAACACAAAGCGGAATACAACAAAAAAATAACGGAAAAGGAATACAAAAAAGGAAAAGAACTAGTCCAGGGGGCAGAGGGGTAAAGGCGAAGAGGAGAGAGAGCGAAAGCTGAGCGCCAGGCAAATGGGCGAGAAAAAAACAAAGCGACGACGTTGCGTCTGTGACTAACGGTCATTGACGAGCGGGGGTGCTTCGGGTAGTTCGGTCGGGTGGCTCGGGTGCTTTCGGGGGGGCTGCGTGTTGGCAGCGGCCGAAAGCAGCTTAGCGCTTACTTCATAGTTTACGCGCAGCCAAACGACAACAAGACTGCCAAATGCTATTGATTTTCTAGCTATCCACTACCATCTTCCACTGGGTTGCCTCCTCCTCCTCCCCCGGATCGGCTCCGATATCCGCAAAGGTGCGTGCCAAGGACCAGAACGGGAGCGGAGCCATAGATAGCCCGGCTCAGCCGGGTCATCGCTGTGAACTTAGAAGACGGGCTCACAGACTGCTAAAAATCGGATTTGTGTGAGTAATTGGCACGTCGCCTGTGCTTTTTCCTCTCTTTTTTTGGGCCTGAAAACGAGCGCTGGGAAAAAATAACAAAAACAGCACAACAGGAAGTTGTTGGTGTGAAACCTCAGCAACGACGAGAGATGGCAAAAAAGTTGGGCAAATAAAAGCGCAATTGCGTTATATATGCCACGGCACAGCACACACACAGAGGAAAAAATCGAGGACCGCTTTTTTATCGACAACTCCCTGGGTAATCCCATTAAAAAACATTTCAAACTCTTTAAAAGTATCCCACAACAGTTGTATTTTCTGATTTCGCGCTTCTGATTCTAATTAAATAGAGCAAAATGATTTTTTCCAACAACTAAAAATTGTTTCCTTTATTTTATTTCAATTTTTTTTTGTATCAGTTTTTTTAAAATGGATTGCTCTAAAATCTGTTGAAAATGAAAATAAATATAATTTGATAGTTTAAAGATAGTTGTACTTAATTACAGGACAATAATATAGAAATTCGACAGTAAATCAGCTTCCACTAATGAATATAATGAAATTACTATAACTCTACAAGATTCTCTATAAAAAATAGGTATCTATGTTGTGGGATTCAATATTCAAATAACATTAGAGGGAGAATTTGAATTCTTTAAAAATCTAGCTCATTGTTAAGATTAAACCGTAATCTAGTGTAGTTTTAGAAACACTTATCTTAAATAATGTTGCTTATCAAAACAAGGAAGATACAATTTAGGTAAATATTCTCTAGAAAATATACATTTCTTTGTAGAATTAGAATCATTTAATATATAGTTAAAAATTCGCTGTTTTTTCCGTGCATCCACGCTTCGCTCTCACACACTTGCCCCCTCGGAGCGCTGGCAAATGTCAGCAGTCAGCTTAAGGCGTATTATGCGGGGAAGGGGGAGACAGACAGGAAGACGGCAAACTGGGAGGCGGAGACTCAGACGGAGAATCCGACTCCGGTGGAAGCGGAAACGGAGACAGTAAACGGGGCTACCGCGAAGCCATTTGGGACTTACCTCATCGATAAACTCAAAATCGCCGCCCGTCTCACCGACGTACTTCTTCTTTCTGGCCTCCGAGCTGCCAATCAGGCTGGATGACATCAACACCAGAGCCAGACAAGCGCTGGCAATCAGCGGCGAATGCTTCATGGCTGATGAACGGCGTCCAGGAACAGGAACAGGAGATGGCGACGGTGGCTGAGCCTGAGGCTGGGGAAGTGCTTAAAGGGATTCGCCCTGTTGACGGGTTCCGCTCTTGGTGTCTTAATCGTTTTGCTGGCCCGTGAAAAACTACGGACGCCTTCGGTTTACGCACTCACGCACACGCACTGGCGCTTTACACACGCACACACGGAAAGTAACTATGAATGACAATGAGTGTTGGTTCTTGCTTTTTGCTTTTGCAATCGCAGGCGCCTCCGCGGATTCAGTGCAGCCTGGACACGGAATACTAGAGAACTGAAGGCGACGCGGCCGAAACGTAAACTGAGCGCCTTCGCCTCGAGATTCTGAGTGGCAGCCATCGCGGCAGCATTGGAATTTTGCGACACAAGCTCCGAGCGCTAAGAGAGCCGCAGGATACGTTAAGAGAGTCACTGGAACAATCTGGATGCTATAGGGTTGCCAGGATGAAGTTCAGACAATACTGAGCGTATAATTATTGCAATTAATTAACTGGTTTGGCCCTTTTAGCCAGTAATTTAATTATAACATCACATTTTTAAGGTATTTGAAAAATACGAAATTAGAAAATGTTCCAAATTGAAACTATTCTATGTGTAATCTGTACACTTTCGAACAGTGTACCCCACTGCGTATGCGCAATGTTTCCTGGCTCTCTCTCGAGGCTTCCCCATCCACCCCACCCGTTCGAGCAACAACTGCCTGACACTTCCAGACTGCCACCACCAACAAAACAGACAGCGACCAGCGTACGTCTAAAATCGATTTTCCGGACTCTCTTCTTGCCGTCTCCCAGTGCCAGAGCTCTGGAATGCGAGATGTTCTCTTAAGCGTTAATTGCTGGAGCCAAGGCAGCGGGTCGTGAACCTGCCACTGGCGCCTAATGCGACTCCGCATCCCAAATGGACTTGAGCTGTTGTTGCTAGTGTCGCTGACTGTTGATTTTTATGTATTGGCGCTTGGCACACTTGGACCAAGCTGCTGTTGGCCGGGAAACCCCAAAACCATTTAACGCGTCAGCGTCAGCATCTCAGCTACATCAGCATGAGCGCGCCTCGGAGGCTGGCCAACGCTGGTCCTCTAGCCGCGGCGGCCCTGTAGCCGGAGTCCCAGCCACGTTGTAGCCGGGCCCAGACCCGTAGGCTCTGTCAGTTTCAAATTAATAGCCACGCACACACACACTGCTCCGTTCTGGGGTGTGCATTTATTATGTGAGTAAGCCTGTGCTTGCCTACTTTCGTCCTCGTTCTCGTCGATGTCGTCGCCACCACGCCGCTCCTCTGGTGCTCCTTGGCTGCTCTATTATAATGGCATCATTGACTTGTGCTTTGATGGCTGCTTTGGCCCGGACAGGGCTTCGTTCGCCATGCCATCCGAGTGCCCCTCCCATGTGTGTGCGCTCCAGACCGCCTCCACTTGATCCCTATTTCTGTACGGACTGCTGGCGCCGGTGGCAGCCTTTTTTGAATATTCGACTCATACTTGCTGTTGCTGGTGCTGCTGCCTTGAAGTCCGCCCTTTTGCACTACGGGATAGTAACTTGCCGAAATTTGTGGGTCGCCGTGGGGCTTTAAACTCCGCTCTGCTGGTCACAGTCACAGCCGGCGCTTCTCTTGTAAAACTTTACATTTTATTGGATTTCCAAATGATTTTCAATCAACAAGTCCATGTTATGCAATATGTAGTAATGTATGTGTACAGTTATTGTTATTGTTTTTCGCAGTCACTAATTGCTAATCGAACTGATTGCTCAATGACTTGATAAAATGGCTTTAAGCTACACACTATTAGCAGGATCTTTGCTTCATGCCTCGGCTTAAGTGCTAAACATTGTACATTAGATACAGATACATGACACATGGCGACTGCAAGCACTTATATTTTGATTATAAAAACACAAAACAAAAATCTGTATGGTAATGTGGTGGATTATTAATTATTTTTTGGTTAGTTACAAGTCTTAAACGCTTTCTAAACAAATGGAAATGCCTGGTAATGATTGTTAGTTTCGGCTGGGAAGATAAGAACCCTAATCGTAATGTAAATATTTGCGACGACGTGCATCAGCTGCTTTGTTCACTGGGCGCCTAATGTTGCTAGTTCGTAATTTTCTCTAAATGCTACATAAAAATATATATTTCTGGTATAAAAACGTGAATACTTTTAGCTTGGCTGCTGGCCGCACACAGATTATGGCTAATAAAAAATTGTTCTTCCGCCCGAGATTCTGTTTACGTTTTACAAATGCACTTTTAGAGATTCCATGCGGCTAACGATGCGGCGACGCAGTTCAGCGTATCTGCAAGAAAGTAGCGTAAATAAATTATTCAAAGATTCTGGATTATTCTTAACAACTTCAAGGCCTACCTTTCCTTTATTTTAGCCACTTCGCGGGCCACTTCCTGATCGTAACGCTCAAGAATAGCTCGGCATTCGGGCAGCGATAGATTCAAAAATTGAGCAACTTCATTACTAAGTTAGGAGATAGGGACATTATTATTATGGATCGTATGATCTTATGATAAGACAGCTTACCTTATCTCATCCGTTTTGCGGGCATCTACCAAAAATATACGAGCCACATCCTCATGAGGACCCAAAGTGACGCGCGTCACCAGGGGATACTCGTCATCCTTCAAGCGTTTCTGCTCCCCGTTGTCACGCACAATGAAGAGTGAAAAGTTCTCAGCCGCGCTATCTACCTTGTACTTTTCCAGCACCAAGTTAATAACCTCCGGCGTGGTCACCATCGAGGATACCCACACAGACATCTGAGAACCATAGGGCGGTGTGAAGAAAGAAGTCTCTCGATTGTAATAGTGACCATTGATAGAGCAGCGACGTTTCAGCTTGGTACGAGAACTGTACACCAAAGATTTAGATTACGAGACTGATATTGAAACCGAAGCTTTTCCAACTCACCGGCGGTTTCCGCTGCGTCGCTTGATGGCTGCAGCTCCAGTGCGTGGAGGTCTTCGGAGCACTACGCCGTCTTCGGTGACGTGCAAGCCAGCTGTTCCAACTACATCTTCCTCGGGGCCTCCAACTCCTTCGCTGGCTGTGTACAGTTCCTCGGTTTGGGTGAGCTCATCGCCGGCCGCCGCTCCGCTGGTTATGGACGGAGCATCTGCACGGCTTGACTCACCTTCGCTGGCGGCAGCAACTCTCTCTTTGGGATAGCAATCCATCTGGATCTGAATGTACCGGGGAGGGATATCACTGCGCCTCATGGTGACCATTCGTTGGGGACGAAGAGTGGCCTCGTCGTCGTCATCGCTGTCTGAGTACACAAAGCAGCTGGGTCCCGATTTCGAGCGATTTATGCCCTTCTCAAAAAGCTGCCGCCCCTGCTGATATGGCTTCTTAGGCTCACCTCTGGGTGCTGAGGTTGCGGAGGCCGAACCGCTCTTCTGTAAGGCGTACTGGCGCTGCGCGGAGCGTGGTGAGCCCACACTGCTGCGCAAGTTCATGGTATCGTTGATCAGTGTGGGATCTATTGAGCGCAGCGCATGCTCGCAGTTAAAGCTTTTGCTCATTACCGAGTTCTCGCCGTAGAGCTTGAGGGAGTCGTGGATGCGAGACGGATCGATGGGCTGATTGCGCTTCAGGGTGCCGTCATTAGGTTCCTTGAAGGAATTGGTCCCATTGACGTAGTCCTGGTGCACACTGCGCTTGAAGTCCTCGAAGTCCATGGGTTTCAGGGTCGCATCGTCGGAGGTCTCATAGTTGTCCAGCGTAGTCTCAGTGGTGGTCACCGTTGTGGTATTTTGAGTGTTCGTATTAGCCGTCAGCGAACCCGTCGCAGTCATAAAATTATCCGTGCTGCTGGTATCCGTGGTGGCTGATTGCGTGGAGCTCGACTCCGTAGTGGTCGAGGTGTTGTCCGTGGACGTTTTGCTTGGCGAACTATCGCTGGAGGATTGCGACGAGGGCAGCTTGACCGGCATAGTCTCGTAAATGCGATCCTTTTCATTGTGACGCCTCTCCACTTGGAGCAGATCATCAATATCGTCCCAGTCCAACTTCTCCAAATTGCCCAGCTTAGATGGCAGTGTGCTGGACACACAGCTTGTGCTCGCCGTGGGTGCCTCCACCAGAGTGCCCGAAGAGTCCGTAGTGGTCGTATCCTCGTCGTCGTTGGAAACCTTGCCGTTGGTCACCTCCTTGCTGTTCCCTGTGGTGTTGGCAGAGGCATCTTCGGGGGTTGTGGGCAGTTCGGAAATCTCGTTCAGGCTGCACGAGTCGAAAGTCATACTCTCCGACAACGAAACGTCCGTGGAGAGCTGGTCTACCTCGCCGGTCGTGGTTGTGGGCGCAGCAAGTGACTCGCTGACCTCATTTTCCTTATCCGAGCTGCTCTCCTGTGAACACATAACATCAGTAAACTTTCTTCTCTTATAATAAGTAATTTTCTTACATTTGCTGCCTTAGACACACGACAGGAGTTCCTCTTGCGTACCACAAACGTCCGCTGGTCGTCATCTTCCTTCAAGTGAATCACTCCCTGCACTCCCCAGTAGACGCGCAGGGCTCCTTCCAGCACCAAGCGGTTGTTGACCTCACGGCTGCGTATCTCCAGGCTTTTATTGTCGTAAAATTGGTTGTATACCTGCCAGTAAATGGGACTTTTATTAGTCATCTAGCTCTGAGTCCCTCGACTTATGTATGGCTCACCTTCAGCTTGGACTCCAGGTGATCGCGCGGCAGTATGGGGCCATTGGTCTGAGCACCCACCGGCTTCTGGGCTCCCTTCACCCCGTAGCTCTTGTGGGACTCCACCCTGGTGCCATGGCCAAATAGCTGGGGTCCGAATAGCGCACCATAGCAGGGTACATGGCAATAAGGCACACCTTTGTGCTACAAAAAAGGCAACAAAACAGGGATTCATCGTGATCGTTCGGCTAGAGATCACCTGTTACACTCACCTCAGCGTGCTGGCCGGGATTCAGCCGCTTGCCGCATTCCTCGCAGCGCAAACATTCCGGATGCCAGTCGTAGCCGAGCGATTGTTTACGTTCCGCTGTGTTTGGAATAAATAAAAATAATTACATACGATTTATAAACGGATCAGGGCCTGTTCGCCACGGCAAATGTGTGTGCGGACGTGGGTGTGTGTATTACCAAAGAAAACGGGTTTGCCGCACTTGTGGCACTTCCACATTCTTCTCCAATGGACTCCAAACTGCACAGGTCAACGATTTCTGATCCGATTCCCAATTCCGAATTACCGGGTCTTCCTCCTGCTGCTCCCTCCGCTTTAGCTCCGCCGATCGCGGGATGTGGGCCAAAGTTACGTTACGCCACGGGATTTATGCAAATCAGGCAATTTTGAGCGGACACGAAACGCAAATAGAACGCAAGACAAAGGGTAAACACATGGGGGAGTGGAGGTGGAGTGCGGGACTTTGTGCGGTCACTTGGCCATCGGCGTTGGGAAACGTGAAAAACACATTTTATAAATGAAACTGGCACTGGGCACACCCACTCGACGGCCACAAGGCAGGTGCATTGAGATGAGTGCGTTCTTAAATAGATAATTGCACCAAAACCAAAACAGCACCAGCAGAAAGAGGAGAACAGAACAATGAAACGAGAGATTAGTGATGGTAAGCGACTGGAAACCAGAGCTGTGTGTTGAACTTAAGTGCGGTCACGGCGGTCTGGCATCGCTGGTAAATTGTATTTTCTGCTAACAAGGGCTTAATAATTTAGTTTGAGTTTATTTTAACTTGTTAACATATTAGTCTGGCTATTTTGAACTTTACTTAAGTTCTCTGGAAAAAATCATAAAATTAGGAAATGTTGCAGATGCCATCTGCCAAGGTAAACTTAATTTTACACCCTTGAGCCTAAAGGATTTTCAACTTTGCCCTAATAAAACATATTTTTAGGTTTAAAAAGATAATTTTAATTTGCAAATTTTAAGTTATTAATACCCGTTTTAGCTTTCTCTACCCAAAACCCGTAAAAACATCTTTGACAACTAGCCCGCCAAAGGGTGTGACCATCTGGAGATGTGCAGCTTCCCAGGAGTATTTCTTGGCGCTCCGGACGCGGCCACACTGTTCAGTAGAAAGCGAGACGTTTTTAGTTTGTTGTCTGTGGATTCCGCGCTGTGTATTTCGTTAATTTGTCCAGTGAGTCGCGCAAATCGGCGAGTTCCGCTAATCAGAGCCAAAGCTCAACGTGTGTGGCCGTCGACCGCCGAGGATGCGAGCAGCCCAACCGCCACCGGCTGCCGCAATTAGATTCTCGAAACGCGTCGCAATCTAAGAGTCGCCAGGAAAGGCAGTAGCAGCAACAGGCCAACAGCGAATCCGCAGGCCTCAATTAGCGAACAGCCAACAGTGCAAGTGCTACGTGTGTGTGATTGTGCCTGAGCTGCTGTCTCAGTTTCGGTTGGAGCCACAATGCGGGCCACCATCGAGTTCGAGGAGTGCCTGAAGGATTCCCCTCGCTTCAGGTTGATATATAACACTCATACCCAGTACCCTAAATAACACTGTTCGTCTCCTTGTTTGCATCGCCGCTTTTGGCAGTCCGAGATTTGCATTGTTCCGGAGACCTAGCCATGTAGCGTGACTGGTTGCTATCAAAGCCAGCTTCCTGCCCTCGCCACCCGCCCCCTTTGCCAGACTCAGCGCTGAAAACGCGGCTTAATCACCCATCGAACAAACTTTGCACTGGAAACCGTCCCGTCACCGGTGTGGAATTTATTTTCCCTTCCTCTTATTCCCCGCGAATTGCCAACCGTTTAATTGCCGATGCTAGACTGGCAAATGCTCGGCACTGATTGATAAGATTTCACCCAAATTGGCTCTTCTTGGCTAATCGCGCCCAAAGACAAAGCTTTCCCTCGTAAACGGCGCTGCACAAAAGCGACCATAACTCGTTTGCAGGCCATTCCCCCATACCCTCGTAGCACCTGCAGCAGCTCCCAATGGAAAAAACCGGAAACAAAGACCGGATTTGGAGTCCGAATCTGAGAATAGCCTTGTTATGTGCTATTTCAGATAGATCTTTAAAGAAGAACTGATATTAAATACAACGTTTGGTTCATTTATTTTTGTAATAAATATATTAAATGTTGGTTGTGCTAATTAAACTGGAAACTGGATCGATTCTTAAGCAATAACACTACAGTGTTCCAATGCGAAGGAAGCATAACAAATGTTAAAGGAATTTTTCTAAAAAACTTAAACTCTTAGCAAATTGCCGCATTTTCTAGTATGTATGTATTAGCTAGTTGTGAGATTTCGGCTAAAGCCGAGCATCTTTTCGAGTTTCATTGCCTGTATCTTGTATTATTTATGTTAATATATTCATCGAGTTGATTGATTTTTCTTAAGGTGTAAATATAATTTAATTTAGAAGTCATGAACGCATTATTTGGTAGGGAAGTCTGGCCAGTAATTTATGTAGTACTTGTGTGTCGACCCGTCGAACAATCTTTCCAACCAGTCATCCAGGCTGTTGAGTAAATGATCCTCCAGCAGCACATTCGATTCTGCCTCGGACTCTTCGGAGTGTCCTTTATCAAGGAAAGTTCCTATCTCAGGATCCTCCCTCCGCTCCAAGTGTGGCTTCGTAATTTTTAAAATTCTCTTGGCTCCGCGAACAGATTCCGGATGTTTGGCGTGATACATACAAAAGTATTTCCGGTGGCCATTCAAGGATATTACAGTGCCCACACAGTTCCGTGGATTGACCTGTAACTTCTGATTTGTGCATAGGGATAGACGAAGGAGTTCTGCGTACCACGACAACCCCCTTTCAATTAGCATGTGTCCGAATAGCAAGGTCTTAGACTTCCTGTAAGGCCAAACGGCCTTGTGAAAGTAGGGTATCAGCTTCTTACGACTTTGCAAGTCTGTTATCAGGATTAAAGTGCGGCATCCTGGCTTAAGCAATCTAACCATTCCATTATACTTTTCAGCTCTCAGTTCGTACAGTTTAAGTTCCGGGACGGGATGATTCTGATATTTGTCTTGGCCGTGAACAAGATGGCCCTGGGCCTTCAGATTTTCCTCTTCTGCTCGCACAAAGTACATTAAAACATAGCCAACGGCAAACATGAAGGCTATGGTTCCCAAAAGGGAAAACGCAGCCAGCAGGTGCTCGTCCTCTATATTATCAGATAGATAATCCAGCATATACAGCATTCGGGACATCCATTTAGTTAGAATTCCCTCAGAATGCTCATTGAATAACTTCTCCACAAAGGCTTCGTAGTTTAGTGATTCAGATGACTTCAAGAGCCTCTTCACTGTGTATGAAATTTCATAATTTGTGGCATTGATCAGGCTTTCATTGACAAAGTTAGCATTTTGCTTGGCCCCGCAGACCCACTCGTACTTTATATGCTTATCGTCTCGTCGCCAAATGATGACAATTTGTAGGGGATTCTTTTCAAAGGATCCCTTCGAAATTGCATTGATGAAATCCGGTTGACTCTCCTTGAACATGTAAGCGAATCGAACTCTTTCCAAGCTGTATCCACTATTTAGGGCAATTCGCCTGAGAGCGACTCTGGCGAAGTCGTGCTTTTTGTTATTCTCTGTAATGAGAACCACGCACAAACGTTTCCTGGGACGGTTCCATTCCCTTGGGCACACACTCTCCAGTATGTCCTGAGAGGATAATCTAGGCAGAGCCAGATATTGATTGGAAGAAACCACATCTATCAGTGTTTGAGTTGGGATGTCCGGCATGCATACGCTGGCCACGTAGCTCGTCGACTCTTCATTGAATATAAGTAGTGTGTCCATGCTGGTATTAACTTTGAAGCGATCAATTATCCCCTTCGATCGCTTACTATTCATATCCACGAACCCGAATGCAACGCGGTCGTTGAACTCAAAGGCGGTGAGCAGGTATCGCAGTCGGATCAAACTGCGAGGCTCGAAGATCAGAGCTCGAACTCTGTTGTCCATCCATCCGCCAAGGAAGTCATCTATGTTTTCGTTGTCCACGCGTTGGATAATCCTAAATGGCAACTTCTTGCGGATAAATTCAACTACCTTCTGGGGTGTAATGGCATGCTCCCGATAAATAAAGACGTGACCATCCGCAACAACCACCAGCTTGGGAACTTCATCTATTCCAGTTTTCCGGAAAATCGACTCTTCATGTATGGCATTGACGGAGGCGAAATTAACTCCAAGGGGTTCCAGGATGTCCATCACCTTTTTAAACGCGTTGACTATGCGATTGCACCTGAAGCACCAGTCGTTGTAGAACATGACTACGTGCACCTTCTTCGCGCTGTTTGGCAGAATATTCTTCTCAAAGTAGTTGGCTGTGACGGACAGCTTGTGGAAGAGCACAATGTCCTGGTCAATAGTGAAATGCTTGCCAAAAGTGTCATCCGTCTGATAGTAAGAATATCGATTATATTCACTGTAATCATATTTGTCTTGCAAAAAGTGCGAATCCTCGCTGGTGACCCCATGCCGATCATAAATACGTCGCCTCTCGGTGTCACTTAGCAGCTCATAAGCCGATTTTATTTGTACAAATTTTTCCATAGCGTCCGAGTCGGAGCGTTTGTCGGGGTGCCACTCTTTGGCCAGCTCCTTGTACGCTTTCCTTATTTCCTGCGCAGAAGCCGTGTTGCTTACTCCGAGTATGGCGTAAGGGTCGTTCGAAGCACAAAGACATATTGTCGCTTTGGCCCACAGAATCAGGAATATGATGATAAAACTCTGTTCACAAAATTTTCCCATTGACATCTTCTTCCAATATAAGTTGAAAACATATGTTTTGAGAGAATCAATACTAGAACTTGCAATGTGACCGGAGGCAGTGCGATGCAATATGGCATCCTGAATTTATCTGGGCCAAGTTAGCACCGACGAGTCAGCGATGAAAGTGGAACTGGAGAATATGGAACACAAAGAAACTCCGGGTATTTCATGGTCGGCAGAACTTTTGAATATTATGTTCTTTATTAGTTTTTCATGCTATTTTTATTACAATTATATATTCGAAAAGACGGCGCCTGCGCACAAACAATTTGAGTCGGCAGTATTAGTCAACGCTATCAGGCGGATAAAACAAAAGAATGAATGAATGACTGAAGTGGTACTCTGGTACTCTGGTTAGCTTTTTAAGAAAATATAACGAACCTCTATTTGAACCCATAGTTATGATAAAGCTTTTACTGGAACTACAAGAGGGCCACAAAAAGTGTAATTTAAACAAAGAGAGAGTTAATAATATAGGTCTAAATATTCATTCCTGATCGTTATATCTGTGATCTTCTGATCCCGCTAAAAGTCCCCTATGCCAGGGTATTTACTAGGGCAAATAAAGCGTTGAAACATACTGCACGACCAATCGATGGTTGACACCAGGGAAGAAACGGGGGAAACCAGAAGAGTAAGCAACAGAGTGATACAAAAACTTGTCCCCTGACGCAGTCTATTTTGTGGCGAGGCGTCCACAATTGGAAGCGCAAATACGCTTTAATAAGGCGGCATAAATTAAAAGTGTCAACATAAACAGAGACTGTGAAAGAGCGAGAGCGAGAGCTCCACATACTGACTGTGCCGGTGCCGCTGCCCCCGCGATAACTTCTTTGATTAAGCGGCCAGATAATGTTTACCCTGCTCTGGCAACTTTAATCACCAGCATACGCGGAGGGCCGAGCCCGAGCCCGAGCCCCTGCCCAATCCCAGACCCATTCCCCGTCCCATTCCCATCTGTTGTTTACATCTCCGCGGAATTGTGCTAACGTTTTCAGTTTGTTTTGCCAGACAATTTGTGTCCAAGGAGGAGGGCGACATCGAGCACTTGGAGCAGCGGCTGGAGAAAATCATCAAGCTGTGCAATGTGGCCGTCGACTCCGGCAAGGAGTATGTCAAGAACCAGAGGTACAACCGCTGCGCAGTTTCCATCTTCATGCATATTAATTCTCATCAATTCTCCGTATTTTCCAGCGCCTTCGCCATGTCCTTGTGGGATTTGCAGCAGCACTTCCTCGACAACAAGAACGCGCACAACGCTCTGGGCAAGCTGATTCACTGCTTCCAGGTATGGTCTTGTCCTGACTATAAATATTGCACGGATGCCTGATTCCCGGATTATTTTTCAGGAGATGAACAAGTTCCACACGATTCTCTTGGATCAGGCTAGCCGCACGGTGCTAAAGAATCTCAGTGTGTTTGTAAAGGACGACATCAACCAAGTAAAGGACTACAAGGGGCACTTCCTCAAGGTTTCAGAGGGCTATGACAATGCGCTAATTAAAAACGCCCAGGTCCGTAACACAATTATTAGTAAGCCAGAACAAGCAAGCAGTAACTGTGTGTTTTTCCCAAAGGCTAGTAAAAACCGACCGCAGGAGGTGCAGGAGGCTGCCAATATCCTTTCCGCCTCCAAATCCTGCTTCCAGCACACCGCCCTGGACTATGTGAACTACATAACTCTAGCGCAGGCTCGCAAGGTCCCCTCCATACTGTCAACGGTAAGGAAAGGCCAAGGTATGCCAGATATCACCTCTTATCGCACACAAATGCCATGAATGGAGTGCTCCCCGACTGCAAAGTAAATAACTTAAAGGGATTTGTTTTTGTTATGACGTCACTACTGCGATATCAATGTATGTTTGTATATGTTGCATATCTAGAACCATTGATCAGCAAGTTGAGTCAGTTGTGCGCTGGCCAACGCGATCAGTTGCCTATCAGGAGTGCTCGGTGCCGGTTCGTCGCTGGGGGTTGCAGAAATAAAGAAGAACAATAACTGCTATTCTTTGTTTTCGGCACGTTTTAAAGCTGATCTCCCCCTCTATTTTTCGGCAGCTGCTGGACTACTATCAGGCGTGCGTGACCTATTACCACCAGGGCTTCGACCTGTGCAACGACTTCGACGAGTTCTTCAAGAACATCAGTGAGGACCTGAATGCGCTGCGGGGCGACTATCAACAGCTGGAGAAGGCCATGCAGAACCGCCACATGAGCGTAAATCGCTACTGCGACTCGAACACCAACAGCACCTCCAATAAGATTGAGGGATATCTGTTCAAGAAGAAGTCCAAGGGCTTCAAGACCTGGTGCCGGCGCTGGTTCTACTTGAGCGACAATCAGCTCGTCTACAGGTGGGTGCTCCCTGCTTGCTCCTTTCATTTTCTCCATCCCGAAAGCCCATCCCATCTGCTTGCTTAGTTAATCGTCTACTTTTATTTGCAACTTTTGATTTCTGTGATGTTTTTGTTGTGTGGTGTAATGTGATGTGATGTATTGGCCGTACGCTGAAGTGATTTGGATTCGCATTGCAGAAAACGCAGCAACGAAGACTCGTTCTCAGTCATGGAGGAGGATCTGCGCATCTGCCACGTGCGCCCGGTAAACGAGGGCGACCGTCGCTTCTGCTTTGAGGTCATCTCGCCGACCAAGTGAGTAGTCGCTACCCCTTTTTCTACACAGTCGCTAATACAGCTTTTTTCCATGTGCATAGATCCCACATCTTGCAGGCGGACTCCGCCGACATGCTCTCCCTTTGGATATCAGCGCTGCAGCACAGCATTGGGGCAGCCATTCAGCATGACTCCACCACGCACCACTCACGACCGCAGTCGACGAACACACCTAATGCTTTACCCGCAAAGCGGAGAATGTAAGCTTTATTCACCCTTGATTACACAACTGATATCTCATATACCATTGCTTTTCCCCTTTCAATAGCCATTGGGAGGAGTTCCTAAAGATACCGGGAAACGCTTACTGCTGCGACTGCAGGAGCCCCGAACCGCGCTGGGCCTCCATTAATCTGGGCATCACCTTATGCATCGAGTGCTCCGGAGTTCATCGCAGTTTGGGCGTCCACTACAGCAAAGTGCGCTCTCTAACTCTGGATGCCTGGGAGACGGAGAACGTGAAGGTGATGATGGAGCTCGGCAACGAAGTTGTAAACCGCATCTATGAGGCACGCTCGGGCGATGACTGTGAGCTTCAGCACGCCACTGAGCAGTGCGAGATAGGAGTGCGTGAGGCTTGGATTAAGGCTAAGTACGTAGAGCGGCGGTTCGTGTGCGGCATGCCTAAGCCCCAAGAGCTGTTGACCAGTGAGACGGCTGAGGTGTTGAGCATAGACAGCGGAGGCTTAGCGGAGGACGGAGGCAGTGGTGGCAGCGGCACAGGACTTGGAGTTAGCAAGCGCGCCACGCTCTCTCTGGGAGGGACACGCAAGTGGGCCGTCAAGAAGCTAAGACGAAGGCGCCAGCAGCGTCCGTTGCCAAAAACATTAAGTGACGATCCGAGCATCTATAACACGGCCAAGACGGGCGACGAGCTAGACGACGACGACGATGACGAGTCCATCAACATTCCCTCAATGTCGCTGAGCATCTCTCGCGACGATTTGCTGGTCATCGGAGATGATCTTGCTCTGGACACCTTCGAGACGCCTGGCATTCTGGGCAGCGATCAGGAGAGCACAGAGGGCGAATCCGAAACGGAGCTGCCGGAGGAGCTGCCCTTCTCTCAGCTGGACGCCAACCAATTGCTGTATATGGCTTCTGTAGTCCACAATCTGCCGGTAATGTGCATGGCCTTCGCTTTGGGCGCCGACAAGCACTGGAAGAACCCCCAGGATAGGCAGCGATCATTCCTTCACCAGGCAGTGATCTCTGGCTCCGTGATGGCCTGCGAGTACCTGCTGCTGAATGGAGCCGCTATAGATGCCGTGGACGAGCTGGGATACAGTGCACTGCACATATCGACGGCCAAGGGCCACATAGCCCAGGTGTATTTGCTGCTAAAGCACAAAGCTGCATACGACTTGTCCTCCAGAGATGGAAAAAAGGCATTGGACATTGCAGTTGATCAGGAGAACGCCGATATTGTGACGCTGTAAGATTACCTAAAAATATTGCAATCCGTTATCGATACTAATTAAATCATTTCTGTAGACTCCGATTGACACGACTTAACGACGAAATTGGCCTCAACGACGAGTTCAACGGTGAGGACGAGACGTACAAGGACGTAATGAAGGACTTCTCCAACTTCACCGCCAGTCAGCCGCGGTTGCTGCGTCAGCGGAACGACTCCAACACCTTGGAGTCGCAGCGCAGCTCGCTGACTAACTCTGACTAGCAGCGGCTGTGGGGTCGCAAGAGTTAAAGGACCTTCTCGTTATTATGGATATTGTACCGGCTAGTAGGCTAGGGTGCACATTGGATTGTTATTGGCTTTATGATGCATTAATCAGGAATGCAAAACGGTTTCGATTTCGAAAGGAAGTCGTTCCAGCTTGCTTTCCTAGGCAATCTCACTCGAAAGGCGCTTCCGATTATAAAAAAAAGAATTATTCATTGCATTTTACCCTTGTATTTTGCATCCGAGTGGTATACTCCATTCGATTTCTCTTGGCGCATTTTGAGTCACTTTTGTTGGCGCTTAGCTTAAGTTTAAAGTATTTGTAGAGGAGTTGAGTTTATTAAAATACGTGTATTTGCCTATCATATTGTACATCGTCTTATGTGGTATTTATTAAACGATCAATGTATTGTAAAATGTACGCCTAGCTAGATATTATATGGTAACCTGTTATAGAGCTGTTCCAAATGTTCCAATTTGTATTTGTATTTTGCTAAACTGTTTAACGCTGCATGTTCTCTAAATGTTCTAATTTTTACTCTATCATGTTGATGATATTTGGTGCCAACTGTTGTGAGCACTTCCAGTTCGCGAAATAAAGTTGTAAAATATTCAAAGCAGATTTGGTCTTTGTCAGTATGGTGGTAACAACAACGAAGGACTTTGCTACGAACTGTTCGTTCTTTACTCCATCTCGCTGATCTCGGGCTCGGAGGCGTAGTCCACAGATTTCTTCTGCACCTTGTGCACCATCGCCAAATGTCGTTGGAGCGCACTGCGATCGTTGAACTGCCGACCGCACTCCTTGCAGGTGAAAAAGACGCCTGCGTGGGTCACCAGATGACGACTCAGGCCCGACTGATGGTTAAAGCTGCGAGGGCACAGGTGGCACTTATTGGTCTTATCATTGCCCATGTGCACCCGTCCGATGTGCTGCTGCAGATTGGACTTCTGGGCGAAACAAGTCGCACAGTGAGGACACTTATGGCGCTTAGCTCCAGTGTGGGTGTCCATGTGCCTCTTGAGTACCTCTCGCTGAGAAAACGACGTGTCGCACTCGTCGCACTTGAAGGGTTTCAGCCCAGTGTGGATGATCATGTGGCGCTTGAGGGAGCTGGCGCAGGACAGCTGCAATCCGCAGACGGGACACTTGAGCGAGCCGCCCTTGCCGTTCTTTAAACTCTTGATGTGGATATTGTGGTGGCGCATCAGTAGTTTCTCTGAAGCAAAGGCTACAGGACAGATCTGGCACTGGAACGTCTTCACCGTGTCCGTGACCCGTCTAGGTTTTAGTTGGCCTTCACGCAAAGCCTGCTTTACCACAAACTCGCTTGGTCGCTTCCGTTTGGCAAGAGGCTCTCCATCTTTATTTGGCTGGTTCTTCTCCTGCAACAACGAGGATCATGGTTAGTATGAAAACATTGAAACGTCAGTTGATTATTTACCACAATGATGACATTCTCGTCGAAGTTATAGACTTGCTGCTCCTCAGCTATATCGCCATCCAAATTAAAGACAACTACGTCGTCCATCTGTGTTTTGTCTCCGCTGAACTGAATCTCTCCATCTTCTTTAACTAAGAAGCATTGAATTAATCAAATCAAATTCTTTATGGTAGGATCCCCACTCACTGTTGTACGACGTGATGTCGTTGTCCTCGTCAAAGTCTGGCGAGGAGGCGGGCTTGGGCCCCTCCGTGCTGTTCGCGTTGATTATGTAAATCTCGCCATCCTCGGTCCTCACCATTTCCCCAGCGGCGATCATTTTGAGGTCTCTGAACTCTTGCTCGCTTTCCGTGGGAGCTTCGTCCTCCAGTTCGATAGTATCCAACTCAACATCATCAACAGCTGAGTTCTCCGGAGTGCCACCCTGCAGAAATTCTTCACACTTTTCGGCTTGCTCAGCTTTCAGGTTCGGCAAGGGTGTAGGCTTCACTGTTGAGCTGCAGCTCTGATTAACAGAATTCTTGGGCTTAAGCTTTGAAGGCTCACGCTCGTCAGTGACTAGCGGCTTTACTATTGCCTCTTGTCCATCCAATGACTCCCATTGGCCGGCTTTCTCAAGTTCGCCCAAGAGCTTGACCAGCTGCTCCTTACGAATCTCCTCAGACACTTCCTGGCGCAGCTCCTCGCGAACACCGCTGCGGACCTCTGCTACCAGCTGCTCTCTGACATCACGGCGTACTTCTTCGGCCAGCTCCTTGCGCACCTCGGGGGCCAGTTTGGCTCGCAGCTTTATCCGCGAGTCCACTAGACGCTTGTTGAACTCCTGTGCCTGCTCCTCCTTGAATTCTGCGCGCCACTTCTCGTCGGCCTGCTGCCGCACCTTATCCTGCTGCCCAATGAACGCTATCGAGTCCTCGAACTCCAGCTCGTCGTCGTCGAAGTCTTCGCCCTCTGGATCCTTGGAGAAGACGCGGCTACGCTTTCCCAGGCCGAGCAAGCGGATGTGCTTGCGCAGCTTCTTCTCCGCCGCCTGGCAGCGCTGGCGGAAGAGGAAGGACTTCTCTAGCTGGTAGCGGCACTCACTGCAGATTTTCTTGGGCAGGCTGTCTGTCGCTTTTGCGTCCAGAGCGACACAGGCCATCAGGCGCACGGGAATCGAGAGATGAGCATCGTCCTCGTCGAATATCGAATATGCGTCCTGGTGCTCCTCCAGGCAAAGGCGGCATAGTGTAGCCAAATCGGGATACGACTGCGGCTCGTCCATAGGGTCGCTTAATCCTGGCCAATTGCTTAAGGTCTTCAGAAAAACATCGACGTTATAGAGTTGGCGTCGGTAGCATCGCAAACAGTGTGACCGCAGCCAGGGCGGCATAATATACCATCGACTGGATTCGGTCACATTACACAACAGATTTTGAATCAATTTAAATAAAACGTACGTCGCATAGTTAGCATCAAATCGGAACGGTGGAAATAGGAACACAGGGGGTGTTTTTTATTTTTAAATTATTTCGTAAATAAGTAACTAAATCGAGTAAAAAAATGTACCTACGTGTTAAGAATTGAATTTACAAATGTTATATTTTGAGTTTGGGCAATTTAAGGACCCAAATATCCGCATACTTGAGGTCTTGTGGAGAGCATAATTTGACCAAAAATGGAATAACAGCCAAATGTCTTATATTCCGATCCGCTGGTTTTAAGGCTCTATTGGCCAAGTTATGGATATTCTTAAGTTTGATTTCTCCAAAAATTAGGATATAAAAATGACGATTTAAGGACCCAAAAATCTGCATACTTGAGGTCTTCTGGAGAGCATATTTTGGCCAAAAATGGAATGACAGCCAAATGCTGTTCATATTCCGAATCGCCGTTAAAGCCGTTAAAATCTGAATTATTTACTAATAAAATATTGAATAAAAAATTTTTGGTCGATTTTTCAAAAAAATGTAAGGGGTTACATCATTAAAATTTGCAAAAATTGAAAAAAAATTTATTTTCTCCTATTTGTAAAGTCGGTATGCAGATTAATTAACCAAATAAAATCTATCAAAGAAATGCTTTCCGATTTGAAGTAAAGGCTGTTTTGGCCAAGTTATGGTTATTTTTCATTTTGATTTGTCCACGATTTAAGGACCCAAAAATCCGCATACTTGAGGTCTTCTGGAGAGCATAATTTGGCCAAAAATGGAATGACAGCCAAATGCCGTATATATATCGATCC